>VWZD01007776.1:838-71032 GCA_013396695.1 Sakesphorus luctuosus | reverse complement strand
AAAGGGGCCGCGCCCGCCCCGGCACCGGGACCGCCGCAGTCCCGTGCCCGTGCCCCGCCGCCCCGGGGCCTGAGGGGCCGCTGTCGCCCCCGCAGGCAGAGCCGAGCCCGTGCGGGCCGAGTCCCGCGGGCAGCGGCCGGTGCCGCTCGGGCAGGGCGGCCGCGGGTCCTGCTCCGCCGCGCTGCCCCGGGCCGTGCCCTGTCCCGCTTCGTGCCCGGCCCGCTTTCGTTTGCTGCTCCCCGTCCCCCGGGACGCACTCGGGGCCGCAGATGCTGAGCGAGCCGCAGCGGGTGGGACCGGGATTCAGTCAGCAGGGCAGGGCATTCTGCCCCTCTGCCCCCCAGGGGAGACCCCCGCGCAGAGCTGCCCCAGCCCTGGGCAGCAACAGCGCAGGGACTGGAGCCGCGAGTCCAGGGGAGGCCACAGGTGCTCCAGGGCTGGAGCCCCTCTGATCGGGAGCCAGGCTGGGAGAGCTGGGGGTGTCCAGTTGGGGAAGAGAAGGCTCCAGGGAGACCTGAGAGCCCCTTCCAGTGTCTGAAGGGACTCCGGGAGAGCTGGAGGGGGACTTGGGACAAGGACCTGGAGTGACAGGACAAGGGGGAATGGCTTCGCGTTGATAGAGGGCAGAGTTAGATTGGGTATTTCTTTGCTGTCAGGGTGGTAAAACACAGTTTTCCCAGAGAAGCTGTGGCTGCCCCATCCCTGGAAGTGTCCATGGCTAGGCTGGACAGCGCTTGGAGCAACCTGAGCTGGTGGAAGGTGTCCCTGCCCATGGCAGGGTGCTTGGATTAAATGGCCTTTAAAAAGTCCTTTCCAACTCCGTGATTCTGTGAAACAGCCAGTGCAAAAGGCAGCCCAGCACTGTTCATGGATGGTGTTCTGAGAGCCCCAGCAAAGGGCTGCTGTCCCCGCTCCAGGCAGGCTGGGCAGAGACACCGGGCACTGTGCCTGTCCCCCCGGGCCGTGCTGTGGCCTGGGCTGCGGGGGCTGCGGGGGCTGAAGGGGCTCGGGGCTCTGCCAGCCTCGGGGGTGTTGCTGGGAATGTCAGCCCATCTCACAGGTCCCTTTTGGGCTGTTGCACAGAGGCTGGTGCTCCTGGCCCTTTCTGCAACACTCAGCTGCTGCTCCTTGTTCAGTGCAACAGGAAGATGTCAATCCAAACAAACAGCAGCTTGGCGAGAGATCTTTAACGCCTTCTGTAGCCATCCATTGAAGGAACACCACATAACACAGTGCAGACTGTACCCCTGTCCTGCAGTAAGGACTCTGTTCAGCTCAGCCTGTGCTTGAAGGCCGCTGACAGCCGGGGATGTGAGTTTTACATTAAAGATTTGCTCAGTGCTTTTACTGTAAATCTGGTCCTGCTGTTTGTTCTGCCCCCAAGGGGAGAGCGGGGCCCTTGCAGGACACACCCCTTCATAGAACCAGGAATCGTTGGTACCTATTAAACAGAAAGGAGTCTGGAGGGATGTTAGTGAGGCTGCTGGAATGGTGCAGTGTAGTATGAATGGAGAGGACTGAGTGGAATGGGCATTTTGTGCATGAGCAAAGGCTCAGAGCCAACAGCTCCACCTGCAGAGAGGTGAAATTCTGCAGAGCTGCTTATGGACTCCTGTCCCCCAAACCACAGTCTGCTTGCCAAGCCCATCTTCCTCTCGGCCCCTTACCTGCTAGATCTGCTAGATCAGAGGAGCAAACGCTCCTCCCAGTCTCCTACATTAAGGTTGACAGCAGCAGAGGAAGGGAAGTTGGAGTTCACCTGCAGCAGCCCACGGAGAGCCACCTTTCCCTGTGTGTTCACTGTGTGTGATTCAAACCCACTGAGACTGGCCTCAGGGGTGCCAGCTGCAGTTCACCCTGTGGGGATTCCCCATATATTATCACAGGGCTCATGCACCTTGCCATTGTCATGTTACCTGGATTTATGTGTAAGAAACATAAGCTCACAGCTTCCCTGTCCTCTCAGGACTCCCTCTCCAAAGCCAGGCTGCAGCAGGGCTGCTCCTGGGGCACCCCGGAAGGTTTCCATGCCCAGCACCCACACTGATCCTGGCAGGACACTGCTAGGCACTGAGGGGTTGGTGACCCACGCAGGCACCCCTGACCCGAGGGGTTCAGGCCTTGTGACCTGGTGGCATTAGGGCATGCTCTGCATCTGTCCCTGACAGCCCTGTGCTCCATGGATCCCACGTGCCCGGCCATTGAAGCCACGTCATGCAGTACATCTGGTTGCCCCTTTCACCCTCCCAGCCAGGCACAGGGACTCTCTGCTGCTGGTCACTATTGGATTCCTGTGGTTTTAGACTAGAAGTTCCCTCACAAAAGTCTTGAGTAGAGGTGTTCTCAGCCCTTACTCTGCATCTGGAGAAATGATCTCATCGATGTGCTGCCAACATTTGGGCCATCACCCTGTTCCAGTGCAGCCTGAATCAGTCCATGACGAATGGTATGGCTGTGCTTCCACCCCTGGGATAGTTGATTCCAGGTATATTGGACACTCCTCCACATACCAGTGACCAGTGGCTTGCACGCTGCTGCCACAGGGACTGAGAAAAACATATGGGCAATACCAGTTGTAGCATCACTGGGCTGCTCAGACTCCAGTTTGTACTGGAGCTCCAGCACATCTGGTATAGCAGCACCTGGTGGTGCCATGACTTTGTTCAGGTTGTGATGGCCCACTGTGAGCCTCCCCCTCACAGTGTCCATGTGGGGCAGTTAAAGGGTGAGAAAGTCCCGCTGATCATGGTCACAAATCAGTTCATGGACGGGAACTGGGGAGTGCCAGGCGGTGGGGGAGTGCCAGGCGGTGGAGGATTGCCAGGCGGTGGGGGAGTGCCACCTGTACACACCACTGGGGGACACATCACCACCGGCTGCTCTTCAGCCTTCCAGCAACCCCACAACAGGGGCCAGGCAAGGGAGACAGCTGCTTAATTTTCTCTGTGCCCATAGCAACGACAACAAAGGCCCAGTAGTACCCTTTTGAGTCCTCCAATTATCCTCCCCTGAGGAAGTCTATGCCAAGGATATGTAGGTTGCCTTTGCCATTTGTCCCCTATTAAGTTCACTTCAGCCTTCAATACAGGCAAGTGTTTGGCTTCACCAGCTTGTTTCATTCAGCTTTAGTTGCTGAGTGTGACACCATATGGTCTAGAATACCCCTTTGGTCAGTCGGGGTCAGGAGGCTGGAATGGGATGATCTTTTTCCAACCCCATGATTGTTCTGTGATTGTTTTTTATGGTAATGTAATGATTCTAGAAAAGATTGTGTAATAAGACATTAACTTAATCATTAAAATTTAACTGCAAACAGAAAAAGAAACAAGAGGAAAAGGCAAGCTCAGGGACTGCAATGTGCAGGTCAGCTGGGCAGTCCTTGATCTGTGGGATGCAAACAGCCTGCACCTGGCTGGGCCTCAGGCCAGACCTGTGGCTGTCCAGGTGTCCACACACAGCTCCAAGCCAGCTGGTGCCCAGCTGCTGGTACTGGGCAGCCTTTGGTTTTTGTGCTCTGCAAAACACAGGCATGCTACCCACAGAAATGGAATGCCAAAACTAACACCAAATTTCCAGGAGCATGTGTGTAGGGGCAATAACCCCAAAGGGATTCCAGCAAAAGGCCGTGGGTGTTGGGAGACAAGATGCCAGGGGAGTAGAAAGAGAAAACGGGTCAGTATTGAGTGGGGGTCCCCTTTGCCCACAGCTGCCACTTGGGCTTAAAACTGCTTGTGGTCACCACATTGCAGTAGCAGCCTGTGTGTGCTGTGTTTTCTCATCCTGTGACCCAAGAGGATTTGATGGTGCACTGTCAGACACAAACCTGGCTGACCAAGTAGAAGACAGCAGTGCTCAGCCAGCACTCTTCACCCTGGATTGGAACTACAGCTCTCAAAAGAAAAGCAATGTCAGAGGAAGACCACTGGCATTCAAAGAGCAAATAGGAAGGGTTTTTTTTCTTGCAAGGCCTTTTTCCATGCTAGAGACTGTCATCCATCCACTAATGGGGCTATTAATGCCAGTCTAATAGTTATACTCTCTGAGAAGCCCTGTTGTGGTTTACACTGCAGGCAGCAGCATCTGGGACAAGGTATTATATAAACTCCACTGAGAATGGGGAAGTAAAAATGCAGTTTTCAACTCTTTCTCTGGAAAGCTCTATTCAAAATTCTTGGCTCATTTTCAAATCTCATCTGAGATGCTTTGGTCAGGAGTCACTGGTTTCTCCCCATCCAGTGCCTCGGTACTGAGAGCTGCAGGCAGGGAGACATCACCCCATGCCCCCCACACCAGCCCCCTCACAGCTGTCCCCAGCAGCACGGGGGGCACCCAGGGGTGCCACCACCCACCATTTTTGTGGGGTGCCCAGTGGATACAGCTGGCAGGGAGCGGCGGCCTGGTCTGGCAGTGGGGATGGGTTTGGCCCTGGCCTCCCCAGCCAGGTGCTCTGCTGTCTCCTGGAACCCAGATGGACCCCTGCCCTCACTTATTGGGGACCTCTAGCCTCTTTGCTTTGCCACTGAAGCACTTTTCCTGCTATAAAATCATCATGATCCATCACTATTTTTACCAGATTTTTTTTGTATTTCTATCAATCACATTCTCTGGTATAGATTCCATACATTTTCCTGATAGAGACAGTAAACTCAGTGGTCTGTATTTCCCCAAATCCCTTTCAAAAAGTGGAATGGCATTTGCCATATCAAGAGCATTTCATTCTGTGGTTACATAAGCAGGGAGAAGACTAATGTCTGTTTAGTCTACAACACAGGAGCGAGTATGATCTAGTGTGAGCAATTTCTTCTTATGAGTAATTTGTGTCAGGATTTCTTCTACTTCAGTTTGAAACAGATTTTCTGGCTGATTCATTCCCCATAAAGAGAAACCTCAGCCAGAGAATAGCCTGAAGGTGTTTTGAAGTAAACAGCAATGCAAAAGCTTCAGCTGCCTTCTCAAAAACCTTTTGGACTTTTTCTAGGCATGACCCTCCCTGCTGCTAGATAGTAAGTAGAGTTATCTTGACTTTGGACACCACAGAGAAGTTTTTCATCCCACCCTTGTCCATCCCACCCTGCTCCTCCTGGGCTCTGCCTCTCCCCCTGCCCATTCCTGGCACCCAGCTGGGCAGAGAGCCTGGGAGCTTCCTGCCACCCTGCCTGCCCAGAAAGACACCCCTGCCCACAGTTGCCTGCCTCAGAGCTCCCATGAGCCCTGTGAGGAGCAGGACTTCTCCTGCCCACTGCATCAGGCACAAGATTTGACACACAGCCTCCTGTAGAGAAGCAAGTGTTGTGCTGTGACCGAGCTTCAGGAGATCGTACCTAAGGTGCAGCTCTGTTTTATAAGCATTTCATCAGTTCTGTGTTACACTGCACCATGCATTTTCTTACAGGATTCTATTATTCATGTTATAATTCACTAATTGTTCTACAAACATTGAGTGTATTTCCAGTCCAAAGCTCCAACCCAAAATACTCAGCTCCCAGGATCATGCATTTAGTTAAATCTATACCCATATTACATCAGTTTGCTATATATTAGCATGTATATTATATTATATAATATATATAAGTCATATACCATTACCATATATAATAGATAACATATCTATAATCTTAACCATTCATTTATGTACATTTACATGTATAGCTTGAATCTGGGTATTTTGGCTACTTCCTCAGCGTGCTCTTCTGCACCAAGTTAATACTACAAGTGTCTTGCAAATATTTTCTTCCCTATTATTGTAACCCTGATGAGGTTGCCCCATTTAGAGCTTTTTCAGAAAAAGAGATGTGAAAAAATGCATTCCATCAGTCACATTTCCCCATTTCCCTTCACTTCCACTGCACACCTCTGATGTATAGCTGTATTTTTCAGGCATGCTGAGCTTTCATTGCTTTAGTTTCCATTTATACTTACAAGGAAGTGAACACGAATGGAGCAACTGCTAAACAGGTGAACACTTACTGATGGAAAGGCATGGGTTTGCAAAGGAACAAGGAACATAACGCAGTCTATTTTCTAGGCAGGAAGAGAGGAGCCACCTCTGCTTGCACAAGCAGAGCCAGGGCTCCCAGCAGCCATGCCTGGAGCCAGGGCCAGGCTTGGGCAGAAACGGAGTTTTACTGAAAAGGAGCAGAAGAGCCTTGCATGTTTGGCAGCTGGGCCGGTGTATGGGCCTTTCACACCTGGCCCGTGCCCCCCAGCCACAAACCAGCTCGCCTACACCTGAAGTTCTGTGCCTGGAGAACACTGAGCAGCCAAACCTCAGTGCGGCCCAGCTTGCACCAGGAGCTGCACTGCCCCACCAGACCCCTCAGGAAATTGTCAACGTGATGGATGTGCAGCGATGGTGTGGAAGGTGTTTCATTTGCAACATGCCAATGAAACAAGCAGAGTGCTCCTTTCAACTCTTCCACTTGCATGAAAACCCCAGAGAGACACAGATGAACCATGAGCTGTGATACAAAGCAGTTTGGTTTCTGGAGAGCAGCATTACCATCCTGCCCTCAGCTGACAGTGCTCCATCCTATGGGGAGGAGCAGCCTTTTGCGGGAGTTCTTTGAGCCAAGGCACACCATGCAGGAGCTCTCTGGACTCAAGCAGCCCACAGCACAAGCCCTTGCAGCAGGTCCCCTTGCACAGCCCCTTATGGGCCTGCCATTCTCTCTGCACCACGTCCCAGCTAGGACTGGAGAGGAGCAGTCACCCACCTGTGCAGCCTGGGAAGGTGTTGGACAGCAGGAGAGCCCCAGCCAGGCAAGGCAGAGCTGCAGGCAGCCCCTGCAGGACACCAGGCTCCAGCTGGGAGCTGCTGGGGCAGCTTTGCTCTCTGCAAAGGCACAGGAGATCAATCACACCAGCCCAATGGATCTGATGAGGCCTGTGGATGTAGGGATGGTACAGTCATGCTTGTGCCCCTCTGCTCCCCTCAGTGCTGCAACAGAAGACAGAGGTGCCTGCTCTGGACCAGCCCCACGCTCTTCACAGACTGTGGCTTGATTCCTCCTGTCCTTTTCTGGTGCTCAGTGGAAACGAGCCACCCATCAACAACGACAGCCCTCAACAATCAAATGAGTCTCCTGTGGGAAAATCAATGCTCCCTTTGCTTTGCAGTGCAGCAGCATATATGCTGCATGCTTCTTTCTGTGCTGTCACAAAAGCTGCCAGAGGGAGAAATGTTAAATTTCGAATTCGTTGCAGAATTAGACCAGTCCCAGCAGCCTTCCAGCCCAGTTAGATTGCTTTGAAGAAGACACTTTTGTTAAAGGTGATATCTCTGGCAGACACTCTCCATCACAGAGTGCTGAATGCAAATACGCAGAGATGTTGGAGCATCTCTGATTACAATCAAAACCAACGGTATTTTGGAAGATCTGACTTGGATTAGGCAGAAGAGAGGCTGGCAGAGACAGATTGAATTCTAGTTGTTATTTTCCAAATACAGTTTTCCTCTGAATGCAAACACTCCATTTAGCTGCACTGAATGTGCACATTTGAGCAAGTGATGGAGGAGGTTTAAGTTGGCTTAAAACGGTTTTATCACTTTGTAGCAAACAATTCATTTTTCTATAAAGCTTGAAAAATAATTAATTGAATTAAAATACAATACTATTTTAAGCTTGTCTTACTATTTTGAACTACAGTCCTGGATGGAGGGAGTAGTTGCTTTATTACCACTGATGTACATTGGCTCAAGTAAGCTGTAGATTTTGGCAAGAAAGAATGTTCAGCAAAAGTTTTGTGAAGGATTTGGGGCGACATGAGAACATTTACAGCTCCACCCTGCTTTTTCAGAAATGAACAGCAATCTGTGCTCTCCCGCTGTGAAGTCAGCTGGTCCATCCAGGGCCTCAGCAGCCCCATCCCCTTGGTGACCCAGAGCCATGCTGTGCCAGGGCACCTGGCACCGGGGAGACGTGTGTCCAAGTGACTGCAAAAGCACTGCGGACCCCCAGCCCTGACTGCCCTTACAGGCACAGAGCCACCTGCTCCCCAGCCCTGCCCTGCCCACACTGTGGGTAGTGCTACAATGGATGCTCAGCACCACAGCGGATGGTTTGGTACATCACTGCCAGCAGCACTGCCTTCCTTCTCTGAGAAAAATAGAAACTGACACTCCCTGTGAGAACTGCAGGGGAAAAAAAAAGATGTGGGCCAGTCAAAAACACATGGGGAGGAGGTGCTGTCAGTCAAGGCAAATGCTGCTGCCTTTTACAGGGTCCTGGAGTACTGTTCTGCAGCACGTGCATAGATGAAATAACAGAATCACTAAGGTTAGAAAAGTTCTCTGAGACCATCAAGTCCAATAGCTAACCCAGCACTGCCAAGGCCACCAACATGTCCCTGTGTTTGAGGAATCCATTGGGTGCAGGCGGCCCGGGGTGCAGCTGCAGTGCCAGGGGCAGACTGAGCTCTGCCCGAAGGGAGCCCGACACAAGAGGAACTGCCAGCCCTGTGCATAACAAAGGGCAGAGGGACCTGTGGCCAGCCAGGTGCCTGCACACTCAGAGACAGGCAGGAGCTGAGGACTAGGGAGGAAGAGCTGAGACCTACACGCGCTTGGACTGCGAGTGGATAAAAGCACAGGGGTCTTCTGTTGGGAGTCCCTCCCTGGAGGCACCAGCTCGAGCCGCTTCTGTGTTACTGCGCCGTGAATAAATTGCTTTCTGGAACGAGACATCTGAGGCTGTGCCGTGGGAAACGCACTCTGAGCGTGTGAGTGGGGCGTGCAGGGAGCCAGGCGGGACCTGCCGGGCACGGGAGCTGCCGCTGCCAAGGGGCTTCAGTGCCGCAGGTACAGTCTGTGGTGGGAGTGGCACTGCCGGGAGTCCCGGGAATGCTCACACCGACAAGTTTCCTCTACACTCAAGTGCCACATGCGCACGGTTTTTGAACACTTACAGGGACAGTAACTCCAGCGTTGCCCTGGGCAGCCTGTTCCTGACCGCCCTTTTAGTAAAGAAAATTTCTCTAATATCCAGCCTAAACGTCCCGTGGCACAACTTGAGGGCCTTTCCTCTCGTGCTGTCATTTGTTCCCGGTGAGAAGAGCCCGACCCTCACCTCGGGAATGTTTACCTACAGACGCCCCCGCTCTGCCTCGCCTCCTCCAGCACCGCTCAGCATCAGCGTTCAGCTCCTCAGGCATTTCGCAGTACCACAGGGTGGCACTCGGCACCAGGCCACGGGGGAGGTTTGAGGAGTACCTTGTGTTCCAGTGTTTGGGTCAGGGCTCTGCAGGGTACGGCGGCAGGCGCTGGGGGTGCGGTACGACCCCGGTCGGTGCGGGTTTGCGCGTGGAGACGGTCCTGGCGAGGGGCAGAGGCCGCAGCTGTGCCAGCAGGCAGCGGGCTGGCTGTGCGGCCCGGGCGGCGACAGCGGGACAGCCGTGCCCCGGGGAGCGCTGCTCGGCCCTGAGCGGCGTGTGCAGGACTGTGTGCTGGGCTGTGTACGGGACAGCCGTGCCCCGGGGAGCGCTGCCTGGCCCCGAGCGGCGTGTGCGGGACTGTGTGCGGGGCTGTGTGCGGGACTGTGTGCGGGTAGCGCGACCCGGCCCCCAGCGGCGTGTGCGGGGCTGTGTGCGGGGCCGTGTGCGGGTAGCGCAGCCCGGCCCCAGCGGCGTGTGCGGGACTGTGTGTGGGGCGCACGGCCCAGCCACCAGCGGCGTGTGCGGGGCTGTGTGCGGGGCCGTGTGCGGGCTGGCGTGTGCGGGGCCGTGTGCGGGGCCGTGTGCGGGGAGCGCGGCCCGGCCCCACCGCCGTGTGCGGGGCTGTGTGCCCTGCGCTGCCTGCCCGGCTCCGCCCGCAGAGCCCTCGCTGCCGGGGAGCCCGCACGGCGTGGGCAGCCCTCGCAGCCCGCACTCCTCTCTGGCCTCTCTCTCCCCTCTCTGCCCTCAGTCCCTCTCTTCCCTCAGTCCCTCTCTTCCCTCAGTCCCGCACCACCCTCAGTCCCGGCACTTCCCCCTCTCCCCTCACTCCCCTCTCTTCCCTCACTCCTCTCTCCTCTCAGTCCCTCACGGCCGGCAGGGAGCGCTCCCCGCGGCGGGAGGCGCCATGTTGCTCTCCGTGCCGTCCCCCGCCCAGGGACGGCCCCGCGCAGGCGCAGAGCGGTGTGTGCCGCGGCGGGCGGAGTGCGGCAGAGCGGGAGCAGCGGGAGAGCCGGGCCCGGCCCCGGCCCCGGTGCAGGTGAGAGAGCCCGGCCCCGGTGCGGGTGAGAGAGCCCCGGCCCTGGTGCAGGTGAGAGAGCCCCGGCCCGGCCCCGGTGCGGGTGAGAGAGCCCCGGCCCCGGTGCGGGTGAGAGAGCCCCGGCCCGGCCCCGGTGCAGGTGACCCCGGCCCGGCCCCAGTGCGGGTCAGAGAGCCCCGGCCCCGGTGCGGGTGCCCTGTGTGTCCCTCCGTGTGTCCCTCCGTGTGTCCCTCCATACCGCCCGCTCCGCCGGCACAGGGCCGGGACCGGGAGGAGATCCCCCGCCCCTCGCCGGGGTTATCGCGGGGCCGGTTCCTCCGTGTACATAGCGATGCTCTCAGCTGTAGGTGTTCTTCCTGGTATTCAAATCTCAAAATTCTCCTTTGACTTAGTTTAGACAGCGCAAACGGGTCTTGTCGGACTATGAATGGCAAAGGAACAGCTTGTAAAAAATTTTATTGAATAATCGCATTAGGTCAATGTCTCTTTCCTATTGAATAAGAATTTTGTATTTAATGTGAGTCACAAGGAGTAATTTAAAACCTTGTCAAAATCCGGTTCCTCTCCCGTGTCAGAAGCCCTTGTCACAAAGGCTGGCAGAGGACAGAGTGTACAGGGCGGGCAGGACGAGCCTGTCCCGGCTCGTGGCTCTGCCCCGGGCTCTGTGGCTGCCGGGAGGGAGCCGGGGGTGCCCCGGGGTTGCTTTGGAAGCGGTGCGTGATCCCGACATGTGGATGGCTGTAAGCTTTTGGCAGGACTCAGGTGATTGGTAACACTCGTGTTTGCTCTGGGGAATAGGAAAGGTCTGGTAAGGATCAGGGAAAATTGCATCTGGGAAACCCAGAAGAGCTTTTGTGCCTGAATACTGAGGCGATGACAGGATGGGGGTTACAAGTAGAGAAGAATGCCACATTCCTGGAAGTGTTCAGGCCAGGCTGAACAGGGCTTGGAGTAACCTGGTCTAGTGGAAAGTGTCCCTGCAGACAGTTGGATCTGGATCAGCTTTAAGGTCCCTCCCAACTCATTCCATGGTTCTGTGAAGAATCCTCTGCTGCGTGTGCCAGGCATGCTCATGAGTCTCCCGTGTTCAGGACCTGGGGGCTCATTGCTTCAGCTTTTGCATTGCCTAGCCTGTGGAAACAACAGTCTGACAAATCTGGAGCCTGTCAAACCTTATTTAATGCCAGTGTCTCAGTCTGTGGTGAAAAGGGGACGTAAAGTCAAAGAGCTGAGTTTAAAATGAGTGTGGAAGTTTTCTGGTGCCAATTTACTTGGGCTGGGGGAGCAGAGCTTACCAGGTGTCTCCCTCCGCGAACTGGGGGTAGACTCCAGAAGATGCAGGAGGATCGCCAAGATTCGTCTGGATTGTTGGCCTTTGGACTGGGTACTGTGAAGGGAGCTCAGGACTGGCAATGGCCGTTCCAATTTCACTTATTTGTTTGGGATTTTGACACCTTGTGTGTGGCACGCAAGGCACCGAAACTTGCCTTGAGGGCAACAGCTTGGTCTGGGGTATGTTTGGCTTGTATCGAGATGTTTGCAAATGTGGAAGCTGGAAATGTTACACAGTGATAGTGAAACAATGTTATACAATTGAAACAAGAGAACTTCCAGAAGCAGCATTATTGCAGGGTGTAATTACATTCCTAGCTATTAATTTTGTATCTGAAGTTAAGAATTAATTGAACCGATGTGTTTGATTTGCATTTTCCTGATCTCTGATCACCTTCAGAAACACTGCAATGCTCGTGTTTGCAGCTTATATTTCACATTGGTCATGTATGACGTGCAGTGGCATATTTAGATTTCAGAGGCCTCATTACATATGACATGTATTTTGGTTCCCCAAAGATATACCACGAAATTTTCTTGAAGATATTTCTGGGGCAGCTTTTCTTAACCATTCATCTGTTGTATGCTCAAGGGAAACATTATAGCAAAGTAGGAATATGTATGTATTTCGGTAAGAAGCACAAAAAATTACAGTCACAGTATAATCTAAGTACAAAAATTAAAAAGGAGAAAGCAATTAATCTTTGATTTTTGAAGGTTGGTTTTCATGTGTAAGAGACTAAGGATTTTAATTTTTAATTACCTAATTGTCATTCTCACAAACAACAGCTCAGTTGAATTGCCAGCACTGTTGCTTCCTGGAAAATGGTGAAGCCAAACCCTGGGTTTAGTTTCCACAGGCAGTGTTAACACCATAACCCTCCCTGAGCTGGATTTTTTTTGTGCTCATCGTGTTAGATGTGTCTTGGACACAAGTAGCTATGTCTGTGCTGCTGAGCCCGTGCTGGGAACTGCCCAGGGCTGGCTCAGGCTGTTTGTGTCTGTCATTATTAAGGCCTGGTGTGGCCCACGATGGTTCCATGAGAGCAGAGCAGGCGTTTGCCACTGTTCCCCTGTGTAGTGTTCCTGGGAGGTGTCTCGGTGCTCCTCACTGGTCTCATTTTCATGGGAATACGGTTTGGGAGGAATAATAAAATGCTGTATTGCTTTTTCCTGGGATTTCTCAGGATTCTGCCCAGTCAGGTCAGTTATTAGGCAGAGAAGTTGTGATTTGGTACTGCTGTGAAAAGGACTGGATGACTGTGCCTTCTACTGTGCAAACCAGAGTTGATGAGAGACTTTAATAACCTCTCTGTTCTTGTAAATTTTGAATTATAAATGGAACTTGCTGGATTTTTAATTATCTTATTGATCAGTCACTGTTTTCTAGCTGGTCATATCCCCTTCTGTGATTGACATAGCCCTGTTTATTGCAGTAATCCAATTGATGCTGTGGCAGCATGGAAAGAATCGCTCTGTTGTCATTGGCTGTCGTCCTTCCCAGGCTTGGGTGTGTTTTTGTGTTTATAATGGAGGCAATTCCCCAAAGGAGTGTTCCTTATTTTACATAGTATAAAACCACTAGAGGTTATAAATGCAATGTTTAATTTTAAAGTAACCTTTACTATTCAGTCGTGTATAAACCAGATTATCTTTGTAATTACCAGATGGATTAAAAATGTGAAACTGGCACCTTTTTTTCCTCCCACAAGAACTGGAATTATGGCCCCTGTGTGTTTGAACAGAGGAGAGAGGCAGTCTGCTGCTTCCTTTTCATCTCTATTTTGGTGATGAAGCTGCACGTTACATCTTAAACTGATCTACTGGCTGGTGTACAAAAGGGCTGGGCCTGTTCTTGCTCTGACTTGTCCCAGCTTCAGCATTTGCTGGAGGTTTTCCTGATCCATTTCAGTCTGCTTAAAAATCAGAGCACTGATCCAACCCCTCTGTGTGCTCATCTCCCTAGATCGTCTTTCGCCAGGTAAGCAAGTGGAATGAGCTCAAGGAAGGGCTGAGTACTGGAGACCTACTTGCTTTTTGCAGTGTAAGAACAGCCATAGTCAGGTGGAACCATCTAGTTTGTTTTTCTTTCCTAACAGTGTCCAAGAAGAGAAGAGCGTAAGGTCAGGATATATTATATAAACCTTTGCTTGATGGCCCTGTTGTCTCTCCTCAGCTGTAGGATATGTCAAGAGTTAGATGTTGTTGCTTTTATTTTGTTCATGCCTAATGCATTTTTCTGTGAACTAGCCCATGTCTCCCATCTGTTTAAATGTATGGCACTGCCACATCCCAGGGGAGACCTTCCAGAGCACAGAATCATCTTGTAGGTGCTGACTACCTCTGCTTGTTTTCTTCTGAACTTGACAGCTGCTGGCTGTGTTTCCTGTCTCTTAGCTGTTATAGTGACTGGACACAGTGAACAACTCATCTAGATTTACCTTCTCCATTCAGTTGATGATTTTACAGGTTTCCATCATATGGCACTGCAGCAATGTCTGTTTCCAGGCAGAAGAGCCGTAGCCTGATTGATTATTCCTATTCATATTTTCAAACCTTGTTTCCTTTTAAAAAATATTTTCCCTTCCATTATGTCCTCTTGAAAGGAAGGAGCAGGCACTGCATCCAGGATTTGAGCTGCAGTCATTCTATAGCTTCATATGGTGGTTTTATTACTAATCATTTCCTAATGTTAGCTTTATTTTTTCATATGCTGAGTGGCTTTGAGCTGATGCTTTATTCAGTCTGCTGTGGCTCCAGCAAGATTTTCTGAATGTTAAGGATCAGTTTGGAGCACACCACTCTATATGTGAAATAAGGACCACTTATCTTCAGACCACTACTTTATTTGCACTGAATTTCAGTTATTTTATTTCCCTGTTATTCACTTTCAGAGAGGTTTTTTTGCAGATCTTCGTCCCTTGGTTAAAACTTGGGTGTAACAATGCCAAGGTCATGGTTTCAATCCCCTATGTGGGCCATTGACTTAAGAGTTGGACTCGATGATCCTTGTGGGTCCCTTCCAACTCAGAATAGTCTGTGAGTCTGTGATTCTTTTTGTTCTCAGAACAGCTTATATCCTCAGGAGGCTTTGACTCTACTCCTTTCCCCTTTTTCGAGACTGTTGGTGAATGCAGTGCTGCCAAGGGCTCGTGGCAGTTTTCCTCCCTGGGAGTGCTGGCCGCTTGCACCTGCCCTCCATGGTGTGTTTGCAGGTGGCTGTGAGGCCGGGCAGGGCCTTTCCCACGGTGGTTTCCTGGGGTTGCCCCTCTCTGGGGGTGTCTGTGGCAGTTCTGCTGCTGTGGGTGCTGCCCATGGACAGGCCCTGCCTGTGCTGCTGCCCCTCCAGCACTCCAGTGAGCCCAGTGTGCAAACACATCTGACTGGAAACGAACCCAGCCAATTATAACTTCAGGCTGATTCAGTGTTGTTGTACTGGCAGTGCACAAGTGTGGGGAGTTAATTGGAATCAATTCAGGCAGATAAGTGCATCTTTCCGTGCTTGCTGCTGCTGCTGCTGCTGCTTGAAACTGCGACCTTGCAGGCTGAACTGCAGTCTAGACTGAGGCAATGTAAGTGTCTGTGCACACACTTTTTATTTCAAATTGGCATGAATTTGATACTGTAGTTAGATTAGCACGACTTGGTGTATTAATTACACCCAGGTATTAATTCAATCGATTTTGTGACTGCTTCTTGGACACTCTCCCTGGACTTGAGGCAGACAGACAGTTTGACCCTGGGTTAACATCTGGAATTCCTTAAAGACAGTAAATAAGGATGGGGGGTTTAGTGCATTTATGTAAATTAATAGGGATCTAGTAATACTTTTTATCCTATATAGGGACTTGAATTTATTAGGAACAATTGCATGATAAATATTTTAAAAATGTGTAACTGGAAATTCACAAATTTTGCTGTTGATACCCTTGTAGTATCAATAGCAGTGTTGTTGTAGTGTTTTGTATATGCTAGAATTATTTGGGGTTTGTGTACATTTAAATTTCCTAAATAAAAAGGATAAAGATCTTTAATGAAATTTCTGTTTGCTAAATTGACTTTTCAGGACTGTTCTAGAAAATTTGTATCTGAATTGTCACACATAATAGTTTTCTGCTCAGGGCTTTTGGGGTTGTGTTTGTGTGGAGAACTGACGTTAGGTGTGTATGTTTTTGGTGGTTTCTTTTGGCTGTGGTAGTTTTGAAATTTGTTACTTAACCAGTAAGGCCTGGGTTTTTTTTAAGTTTATGTACTTGTTTCTACCTTTGCATAGGCAGAAAGAAAATCTTGATTTACATACAAGTTCTATGACTTGGATTGGTGTATTTCCTTCCAGAAAAGTGGGACTTGTATGTGAATTTGCTTTATTTTCAAGATGGCCGTAGATGGGACTTGGGGAGTGGTTTAAATCTGCTCATCTGTGCTGCCAGTTCAGGTGCTGCATGGCCTGTCTGCCTTAGGGCAGGACTAAGGTAACAGTGCTGAGAGTGTTGAGCCAGTCCATGCTGCTCAGCTGGCAAAAAGGCATTTTTAACCACTGTAGGAGAACTCTACCTTTGCTGTTTTGCTTATGTAGTTCATTCTGACATGGTTTTCATCAAAGAAATGGCCCTCATTGCAAATTCAGCTTATTTTTAGCTTCAGCCTGGGCAAAAAGTTTATCAGATACATATCATATGGTGCTTAGAGAAGCCAGGGAAGATTTTTTTCCTCATTTTCCAATGCAGTTGGGCTTTATCCATGGGCTGTCAAAGAGAAAGGCACAGGGCTTGGTGAGAAATTGTGTGTGGATTAGCTCAGCCACAGAAAAAAGCTATTCCTTCCTGATAGTAGTTAATTAGAAACACTCATTATTCGAAACCCCCATTTATTTCTAACAGTAGGTGGACGGCACACCCATCAGGTATTCCAGCCAATTCATACTTGGCTAATGAGCAGTTTGTCAGGTCCCCTGACCGTGGGTGGCCTCTGGGTCCCCTCCCTGCACAGGTGAGGGTGGCCGTGGGGCAGGGCAGGGGCTGGGAGCAGAACTGTGGGGCCACAGCAAGGACATTGCTTGCAGAGGAGGGGTGTTATTCTTCAGCATTTTACAATACCTGTCTAATGCAGATGCTGTAGCTGCTGCTGCTGTGAGGGTGTCAGAAACAGAAGGAAAGAGTTGTTGTTCATAAGGTTGTCTGCCAGGATGTGTCCCTGGTGAGCCCTCCCCCATGCTGGCTGGCAGTGCCAGGTTGTGGCATTGTGTGTCCCTGACCACAGCATGCCTTGGCAGTGTGGGGCACCACGCTGGCCACACTGCTGGGCCGTGGGGCCGGCCTATGGGGCTGGCCTATGGGGCTGACCCGTGGAGCCGGGCCGTGGGGCTGGGCCATGGGCTCTGCACTGCCATTGCTCGGCACTGGCCTGGCACCGGTGAGGTGTCCACACAGTGTCCCGGTTCAGATGGGCTGGACTTTGCCAGCAGAGTGAATGCAAAAGCACAGAGGGGCCTGTGGCTTTCTCTCTGCAAGAGAGCTAATGAAGAAATTCAGGTTGTCTCTGCCTAAGTGTCATTTTAATTGGTTTTTTTTCCCAGTGTCACACTAAGAAAAGCCCCAAGTTCTCCACCCCCTGGAGTGACCCAGCTGTACCTCGGCCTGGAGCCCTCCCGTACCAGGGGTCTTGCCATAACAGAGTGAAGGTTTAAAATAATTCTTTTGGTCAGACTGAGCAGAATCATTGCACTGGCTGGGCAGTGCTGGTGTTCAGTACTTTTTGGGCACTGAATCTCTGTATTTTTATCTGGTTTTAAATGGACTTGGAGCTCATGGCTGTCTAGCTCCTGGAGTCAATCAGCATTTCTCCTGTTTCCTACATGCAAAAGGGTTGTTCATGTGCCATTGCAACGTGTGGTCCTTGCAGTTGGAGAACACACTTTAAAAAAGGCTTAAAGCCATGTTGATTTTGTTTTTCTTTAGCTGAGATTATTCATGATACTTGAATATGTGCTTACCTGAATGTGTTGCGGGTGGTCAGAGGATCTGTGGCTGTGCTGCTTTGTGACAGTACTTGCTGCCTGATTTTTCTGTGGCTGTGCTCTGACAGTTGTGTGATGGTTACTCAGAGGTGTTTCTTGCCTTGAAAGTGACTGACTGCCCTGCAGCACTCCCTGTCATCGAACAGCATTCCAGTTCACACCCCAGACCTGCAGGGAAGTGAGAGGCTTTTGCTGAGGTGATTTTCTTAGGAAGTCCTGGTTCTTCTGAACTTCTGTGGTGGAATCCTGGAGAGCACAGAGCGGGGGGGTGCAGGGATAAGGAACACCATCTCCCTCCAAAAAAAAAGATTCTTGTTTTCTGGTATATCTGTACTTTGGGTGGTAAATGGAAGATTTTTTTAGAATTTAAATTGTTGGACTCAGTGACCTTAGTAGGTCTTTTCCAGCCTTAATGTCATGCCACCTTTCTGGTCCCTCTGGCCAGAGATGGTCATTCTGGGGCAGTGATGGAGACTCCTTACACCCTTCTTATCAGATGGTTTTTTTGCTGTTTTGGGTTTGTTTTGGGGTTTTTTGTTTGTTTTGTTTCCTGTTCATGTTGAACATGAATTGACACATTTTGTGTGGTATGTACCTCCACGTTGTCTTCATGAGTTGTTTGTAAATGCATAGGAATGTTGGCAACGATTTCCAGATTTTAGGTAGCCTGACAGACCTGTCTTCCGGGTATTTGAGCAGTTTTTGGAAATCTGGGAAACGGCAGTGTCAGTGCCAGGGCTGCCTGGTCCTCTGTGCACTCCAGAAGCTCCACTGGTACAATGAACCCCTCAGGCCCTTCGGGCAGTGACTGAGCTTGCACTGTGAGCAATGGCTTTTATTGTTATGCTTGGTAGTAATTGCCTAAATAAAGTCTTTCCAAGGGTAATTCTAGGCCACTAAAATTATACATAAGCTGCCACTCACAACAGTATAAAAATGTCTTTGAAACGATTTGCAGAGCTCACCAGTTGGTTTCTCAGGAGGGATCCTGTGCCTGTTCCACATGAATGCATTCCATTTTTGGCGGTGGTTTTAGGTGTTAGAAAATGATACTTCCTCACTGAACATTGTTTTTCTTGGCAGTGCAGTGACCCCTAAAGACTTCCAAGAAGTCTGTCATCTGCCGCTTTTTATTATTATTAACTGTGCTATCCCGAGGGGAGCAGAATTCCTGTAGGAATTCTGCAGTGGAGGGCAGATGGGTCTGTGCAGTGCTGTGAGGTGGAGCAGCAGGTGCCTTTGGGAAGGGACCCGGAGCCCAGTGTGCTGTCCCTGGGGCTGTGCAGGGAGCCCAGTGTGCTGTCCCTGGGGCTGTGCAGGGAGCCCAGTGTGCTGTCCCTGGGGCTGTGCAGGGAGCCCAGTGTGCTGTCCCTGGGGCTGTGCAGGGAGCCCAGTGTGCTGTCCCTGGGGCTGTGCAGGGAGCCCAGTGTGCTGTCCCTGGGGCTGTGCAGGGAGCCCAGTGTGCTGTCCCAGGGGCTCAGGCAGACCTGGGCACGGACACCAAGCTGCTCTGCCCAGCCATGCTCAGGGGCTGCTCTGGTCTGGGCAAACGGCCTTCAGCTCATTTTTATCCTGTTTAAGAAGTGTTTTATTGAGGTTGCAAGACAAGCACAAGGCAGCCTTCAAATGCCAGCTTTGGAAATTGTGTTGCAGAGGATTTCTCAGACAGAGGGAGGAGGCATTCACTGAGCATTATATTATCTTTTGTCATCAGTAGTAGAAAAATAATGGAGGTTTTTCCTTGGGCCTTACAAAAAACTACTTTTCCCCCCTTGACTTTAAATGTTTCATCCTTCTTTAATAAAGACAGGAATTTCTTGACAAGGAGAACAATAAAACAGTAAGGCAGAGAAGCCTGTGCTGTCTTTAAAAACAGAAAAAAGGAAGAAATAAGAAATCAGATAAAGTCATTGTATAGTACAGTAACATTTGAAGAAGTTCATCGTAGAATAGGAATATGAATTTAGGACTTATTATACAGGCAGGAGAAATACTGCCAGTAGTTCATTTTCATAAAATAAGAATTGTTTAGGCAAGTATTATTCACTCCTTTCAGGAGGTCTCCAGAATACGAGTCTGTACTTTCTCTCATTGGTAGGCAGTAGTTGTTGGGGGAAAACGATTGAAATGGCCTGAAACACCTTGCACCAGAAAGCTTAATTTGCTACCTGAGCATTAATTGCCTGAACTGAGAAGTGTTGTAATGCAGACAGCTTGCTTTTCTGTAGTTTGATTCTTTTGATGTGATGTATTAATGTTTCCTCAGATCTCTAGCCTTCAAGTGCTGTTCTGGGCCATGGACTGATTGCAAATACAGCACTTATGCTGCTATTTTTGCCATGTCTCCACATTAAAATGAAATGCTTGTGTAGAAGCCCTCATCAGTCACCTTGTTGGCCTAGAAATGACTTAAGCAAATACAGTCTTTGTATTGTCAAAACTTTCAATAAGGAAAGGCTCACAGAGTTTAAATCCTGATCTTGAAACATTTTCTTTAGTGAAGTCTGAAGTATTTTTGTCTTAACATAAATCACTAGACTCAGATTTTCTTCTGTGTTTTTAAGAAAACCAGGACTTCTGAGCAACAATGATTCCAGGTTGCTTTCTGTAATCTGGGGCCTCAGCTTTCAAGACTGGTTCTCACCTTTCCATAAACCCAGGGCCTTGTTCCGTGCCCTTGGTCACTGCTTCATGGTTCAAGCCCCTGTGTGCCCCAGAGACAGGTGTGCCCTGCAGGTCTGCCTGGGACTCTGCTGTCTGAGCTGCTGAGGCATCTGCAGCAGGAGGGGATCTCTTCGTCTTATCTGGCCAAACAGACATGGACTGCAGTGATTTCTGGGCTGCTGCTGGAAAGTTCCACCCTTGTTTTACTGGCATGCCTTCATAGTTCCCATTTTTAAAGGATGAGCAGTCACATCTCAAACTGACACTTTTTCCTCTGGGCACCTGCATCAACACCATGTGGGGATGGCCATCACCACTGGCCTGGTGTGGGGCATGGTTGAGCCAGTGCTGTGCTGTCTTTGTCTCTCATGACGTGGCTGGATGAAGAGCAATGACTTTTATTACTGGTGATTGCATAATAAATAACAGAAAATGGCTTCCAATCTGCCCACAGGACAGTGGTGGTGCAGGGAGGGCTGTCCCTTAGTCCAAACAGGCTGCAGAGGCATTACAGGGGAAGGAGCCTTGGAGCTCTTACCTCTCTTGGTTTCTCCCCTGATTACAGTTTCATTTGAAGGACAACCAAAACGTTTACATTCTACCTGAGGTGAATATTTAACAGGAGTGTATCAGGTGCCAGTGTATCAGGCTGCTGTGGGAAGTGCCAGTCCCTTCATTAAATGAGAAGTTATTCCATGCTGACTCAAAAGATGCCAAGAGAAACAGTACCACTCACTCCCAGCATGTGTGGTTTGGTGAAGGAATTACTGAGAAAAAATTGTTATCCTGTGCTAGACAGAAGGTTCACACAAACCAAAGAAACTGATGTCCTCTGACTTCACTGTGTTGAATAATATCGACATAAGAAGCCAAGAATACAGCCTAAAACGAGATCAGGATGAATTTATGCAACTAAATCAGATCAACACATTGTTTTGTGAAGAAATGAACACCTGAGCCTGTGCTGAGACCCCCCCATGGCCTTCCTTTGGGAGAAGCTCTTGGACAAGGACAGGAGTGCAGGATTTCCCTGCTGCATGGGATGGACACTTTGTAGCTCCCAGGGACTGGCTTTGCCCACTTCATACACAAATGGAGCCAATGTACATAGAAGGGCTAATGAAAAAAATAAAATTAAGAGTTGGGGTCAACTTGAGGTCGAGGGGGAAGCATACCAGCATTGCAGATTTAAAATTATGTAACAGTTTTTTAAAAATGAAATTCCCAACTCCGGGAGTGGTGAGGGAAGCAGGGCATGATGCAGAAGGTTGCCTGCACATTCATTAAGATTTGTGGCAGCATTAAGACACATTTCTAAAGAAAAACTCTGCTATATCTCTCTGAGAAAGCGTGAAAAATAGTCCTATAGAGCTGTAAAATCATAGGAATAATCTACACTGGAGCTCCTTATCAGCATAATCTGGCAAAGACAAGAGAGCAAAGGCATGGAATGAGGAGAGAGGTGGAGATGTTAAACAGTTCAGGACTTTGCACCTCGAAAAGAAGCTACTGGGAGGACAAAAGGAAGTAATAAAGGTTTATGAAAGAGTGACTGGCATAGAAGGTGAGTGAAGAATAACTGGCATTTCTGAGACCATGAGGCCTGTTAGGACATCCAGGAACAGTTGAGCTGTAAATCAGACAGATGGAAGGTTTCTTCTGTGCAGTGTTTTCACAATATTAGCCATTGCCAGAGAATGATGTAGAAGCCAAAAGTTAAGAGAAGTCAAAGTTAGAAAAATAAGTGGAAGAGAGGTGGCAAATTTATTTTTATCAGCAAACACATTATTATAGTAAATGGAAGAGTTAGCTTTGAGGAAACATGGAAAAATCCTATGTCACTGAGTGATAAAGTTTTAAATTCAGCATAGTGAAGTAATGGAGCTGGAGAACAGCCCCCACTGTATGTGTACAGCAATGAGCTCTGAATTGGCTCTTCCAGTCAGAGTGGAAACTGGGGGCTGTAATAGGCAGTTCTATCGAGATATTATCTCAGCGTTTGGAAGAGCAAACTGGAGGTCAGATGCTTGTTGAAAAGTAATAGTGATCAAAGTAGGAAACCCCCTGGTGTGTGCCCCCAGTGTGCCTTGGGTGAGTGCTGCAGGGGTCCCATCGCCCTCCGACACCCAGGGAGACTGGCAGAGGTCCTGAAAAGGTTGATGTGAATGATCAAAGGTGTGCAGTGAGTTCCTTGTAAAGAATGATAAATAGATCAACACTCTTGGGTTCCACAAAGAGCCCTTTGGAGGCAGCCTGATGGGAGCAGCAGTCTGAGCAGCACAGAGCACACCTGAGCCCGTTTGTCAGGCTCTGTCGATAGAAGGACTAAGCCCACCAAATGGCAATAGTGGGTGGCAGGCTCAAAACAAAGTGAGATATTTCTAAAGTGGGAGCAGGACCTCCTCCTTTCTCTTTGGCACAGAGTTTTTAATCTGTTGGAACAATTCCCTGGATTTAAGCTGATTTATTCTGCAGTTAACACTTCATCAGAATGCTGTTCTTGGGGCTTTGAAAGCTTAGCTCTAGAGCTCTGTTCACAAGAGAAATCCTTTTGAATGGTGGAGGAGGGAGATGCAGCCTGGCAGGCTAAAACAGCCCCCTGACCACTTTTCATTGGGAAAATCAGTGCAATATCTCGACAGAGTGTTTACATGGAATGACCTGGTAAGGTCAAGTGCGGTTCCTGCAGCTCAGAACATCCAGCCTGGCCTTGTGTCTGGTGTTTTGAGGTTGTGATTGCAGTTCTAAACTTCCATGACAGCAAGAGCTAATGCACCCTCTTTGACAGTGAGTTGGGATGGTGACATTCTCTTATGCTTTGGTAGGACATGCAGCTTGATCTATATCAGAAAGAGTAAAACAATAAAATAGCAATTTGGGATTGCTCCAGAAAAGCAGAAGGTTTTGCATTCATGGAAATCAGACATAGTTCCAGTGTACAAGTACTATTTTTTAGTGGTTTATTACCTGTGCTTTGTTGTGTTTTCATATTTATTGCCAGAATGAATTTCTTGCCATTTTAGGTCAATTCAGTGCACCTTGCAAAACATTTCTTTACTGAATTGTGAAGAGACACATCACTAACTTCAACTCACAGACTGCTTGGGAGAACTGTGCCTTTTGGTTGTGTTTAACATCTGCTTCTGACCTGCAGAATGACATCTGGTCACAGAAGCATGTCATTATTTCCGGCTCGTTAAATGAAAACTATGACCTCAATCTGCAGATCTTTGAGATGTTTGGAGTTTGAAAGAGAGGAGTGGTGGGGCCTGGTGGTGCTGCTGAGCTGCCCTCCCGAGGTCACTGCTGGCTGCAGGGTGAGCCTGTGGCCTCGAGGACCTCACTGCTGAGGAGGGCTTGGCTGTGCCCAGGATGGATCAGGCTCTGGAGCTGCTGAGGAAGTGTTTTTCGTAGGGTAGGTTATTATCATTTTACTTTGAAAGTGTTAATACGATCCAGAGTAATTGGATTAGTGAGGTTTCACAGATGACTAAATGGACTGTGCTCTGTGGGTGCTCTCAGACCTCACCACCATTCAGCTAAAACTCACTCCCTGGAATTGCTGTGGAACAGGCTGGAAAGAGAATCCACACTTGTTTTCCCTGATGGTGGCTTAAACTAACAGGATGGTCTTTACAGCTGGGTTTGGCACCTGGTAGCACCACAATTCACCTGACTAATACTGTCTTAATTACATCTTACAGTATGTGGCTGTCCAGAACACTTTAAATATCTTCTGAGGGTTTTTGAGGTACCACTGTTACAACATTGCAGTGCTGGACAAGGGGTAGGCAAAATATCTGTCATTTTCCAAATTAAGCTCAGAGAGGGAGGGAAAAAGAGTAATGTTGGAGTGAATAAAATCAATCCAGAAGTAACCAGGACACTCATTTTATTTCTGAGATGCCTGAATCAGCAGTGTTGTAAACTAAATTCTGCTCAAAGGTTAATATGGGAGAAATGTGCAGGTAATGTTACAGAAAGGGAGCACTAAACCGAGTACAAATACTTGATAATTTCTCTCCGTGAGAGTGTTGGCAAGCTGGCCTGTCCTTGGAGAAGGTGTTGGCCACAGGCTGTTTGTGGGGTCAGGGCTGGTGTTCCACCTCTTGCCATTTGCCAGGAGCCTTTTGCTGGGAAGGGCTTCTCTGGACAGCACTTGCAAACTGTTCCAATGGGCTGTCAGAAAGAGCCAGTCTTGGATACAGAGCACGTTATTTATATTGCATGGTTTTGTTTTGTAACATTGGGATAAAGTACTCTGGGTATAACAGATCAAGCTCTTGATTATTTTTGTGACTGTCAGGGAAGCAGGGAGGCACCAGGCTGGATTTCCTGGGCAAGGCTGCCTTACTGTGTTTTCTGCAGCACAAAGCCTGAGGATAAATAACCTCTGTGTTCTCCAGGAGCAGCAGTGTCCCAGTGCAAGGCCAAGAACCCTCTGCAGGACCTGAGAGAGACAGGCACTGTCTGCAGCACACGTGGCTGCACAGGCAGAGGGAATTTTCACCAGGTACGCTGCCATGTCCCAGGCATTTGCCTTGAACTCAGTGACACTGCATCTTGCACTATTCAGAGCCTGAGCAGTTCTTCATGTGTTCTTTTTCTGGAAAGTATTGAACATGTTTCAAAGTTGGCAATCAGTTTAGTATTAAGCCTGTTATTTTGACATGTTAACATCTGCCCCAAAGAACCTACCAGGAGGTGAATTTCTGCTTCATCTCTGCCTTTACTGTGAAGTATCTGACTTGACTCCTCGTTCTTTATTAAGCAGTTTTAGAAAGGGAATTTTTAAATAGCTCTTATGTTTGTCTGTAGCAGCCACACATATTTATGGATATTAATTTTTCTTTTTTTACTCTGATCTGTGATATTTTCAGGTTAAAAATCTCATTGTTTATACATCTGTCTTCCACTGGCAGGAAGGGAAATTCCCATGGATAAAAGGAAACTATTTTTGCAGTGAGAGTGATGTCTAATGCTAAATCTACATCCTTAGAGATTTTCACATCTTTAAGGTCCTGAGCAACTGGATCCAGCTTTGAAATTACTCCTGCTTGGAGAGGAGTAATCTCTCCTCCAGAAATCCCTTCCAGCCTACATTTCCAGCCCTCCAGCCCCTGCAGCTGCAGTCGAGTGCTGTGCCGGGGAGCCCTGCCATGTTCCTGCCGTGCCACCCTCCCCTGTGGCACAGGCTGCCAACAGGCTGCTGAGAAACTTCCCCTGAAGGAATTCTTACTGGGAAATTAGTCTTAGACTTTGGTGTAGTCAGCTTGTTCCTTCGCTGTTGCTTTGGTTTGGCCTGTCCTCGTTTCATGCTGGATTCTATGAAACAAAATCAAGAATTAATTAGCTGTAATCCAGTCTTTCTAAACCAGGAGGGGTTAAAAATGAAAATGTGCTGGTTCAGCTTCATTCAAAACTGGAGTATCAGAACTAAATCTCGTGTATTGAGATCTTCATTTAGTTTTGAAAGAAGTAAAATCTTTGTGGTTTAACATCTTCAGGGGGCTGTTTACAATAACTGTATGTCCTATTTGGAGTGGCTGTGGGATCGTGGGTTTCCATTGTCAGATAAGTGATGTGAAGCTGTCTTAGAGTTGTGAGTATTTTTGTTGTATCCCAGGTATATGAAATTGTATTTCTCTTAATAGGAACACCTCAACTTACACTGTTATTTCTTAATGACAACAAAGCTCAGAGTTGATCTAAACCATGGACTTTGGTTTGGAGAAGTTTGGGTAAGGAAAAAAAGAAATTATTACTTGTAACCAAAAATAAGCAAAAACTATGCAGATTCAGCCTACCTTTCTAAAAACTGTTCTTTTCTTGATATAAGGTGTTTATCCTGTCCATTTCAAACCATAGTTTTGGCTTCCGATTTTGACAACTCACACATGAATCAGTGTGGGGATGAATGGGGAAAGGGAGGGAAGGAAGGATAGAGCAAAAGGGAAGCAGAAGTTCTTTCCTGCCTAAAATGCCAACAGGGCTTAGATTTGGAGGGACAGAATCTCACCAGGGCAGGAGGCACCTTTAAGTGTCTGTTAGACTTTGGCAGATCTCAGGCAGTAACAGGCAGGAAAATCTAAACTCACAAGCAGCCAGAGCCAAGAGTAGCCACTGGAATCTGTGGAGAGCAAACTGGATTTGGGTGCACATGGAACCTGGTAAGCAGGCCAGAGATTCCTCCTTAGGCCTTACCTGACAGAGCTGAAATCTGTGGAGGCACACTTGGTACAGAGTGCCATCCTCCCCTGGCCGCCAGCCACTCTCAGAAAGACATTCCTAATTCTGTGGTAAGCATCAGCTGCCTTCCAATGGTATTGTAGGTATCTACTTTATGTGTAGTTTTATAACTGACTTTAAACAGAAGTCATTCTTATGAATGATGCACTGCTTAAGCAGCTGGTGTTTTCTGTCCTATCTCCCCATTGTATTCATGCAGGTGTTTGCAAACTGCTCCTCTGATTCCTAAGGGAGGATGCTCACAGTGGCTGAAAGAAAATGTGGTTCATTGCTGCACCACAGAACCACAGACTGATTGCAGCTGGAAGGGACCTCAGATATCTCATTCCACCAGGGCACCTTCCACTACACCAGGTTGCTCCAAGCCCTGTCCAGCCTTGCCATGGACACTTCCAGGGATATTTCTGCCCTCTCTGAAATAAGACATTATTACCTGTTTTATCAAAGGGCTTCTGTCCGTTTCAGGAACTTGCAGCATGAATGCCCATGCTGATGTGTATTTGGGTGTTCCTTTGTAGCCCTGGCCACCTGTATCCAGGAAGCACCATGGCAACCGTAGGGAGTTCACTGCTTTACTTGTGTGCTTGCCTACTCTGCTGTACGTGCTCCTCAGCTCAGACTGGGGGAGTTGGAGATGACTCCAGAGCTCATTACATGTCTGGTCCTCGTTACATGAGCCTGTTCTGCTGTTCATGTGGTTATCTGATTGGCTCCTCCAGCTCACTAAACCAGCAGAAAGGCAGCCTGACAAAACGTCTGCATTAAATCTGCTTGTGTTACAGTCAAGCATTGCAGACAGGGCCTGAGGCAGGGTTTGGGTCCCAGCTGCAAGGGGAGGGAGCAGAGCAGAGAGCTGGAGGGTCTGATGTTTCTTTTCTGAGACTGTGAGGTGTAACTTTAGTTCCTCTATATTCTGAAATAATACCTTACAACAAGGCAACTCAGAGTTCTGTTTTATATTCTGTATACACTATCTGAATGGATTAGAGGCCAAGTGCAGGCCCCTGCACATCGTCTGGCAGCATCATGAGCACGTGTGGTGTCTGCTCTCTGATTCAGCTGAGGAGACAACGCTGCCCAAACGCTTGGTTTCTTACAACCAAACCTCAAACCAAGGTCTTTATAATTGACACATATAGAAAAAAGGTGGCAAACAAGGAACTGAAGGAGCCTTTTCATCAGTCAGTTCACTGATCCAAGTGAAAGCTGGTCTTGGAAAAAACACTTGAGGGAGGGAGTAAGTGGATCTGATTTGCCATGTTATTGCATAATCATTGGCCTGGTGCAGGGGAAGGACAGGAAGGAAGTTCTGGCTGGCATAGGGACAGAGGATGGAGCATCCCTTTTGGCAGCAACCCACAATTGTATGAAATGAATAGTGAAATTTCCTCCTCAATTGACTCTGAGTTGTGCTGTATCTGTTACTGGTTTTAACCAGAGTTGTCTCTCTGGGCCAGCTGCCTCAGGAGGGGCATGCAATTCAGCCTGACACACACAAAGGTGTTTTCTGCTTGGAAGTGAATCCCTGGACTGGAAATGATGGGAGAGCTGTCCAGCAGTTGCAGTGGGTTTGAAGTAATGGCACTGATACTGGAGGTTGTCTTTCGGATGACGCAGGGTGGGCCAAACTGAAAGAGCTTGCTCTGGGAAGCTCAAAAAGCAGAGCTACATGCAGAAGGGGAAAATTTCTTTTATGAGGAAAAAGGGGCAAAAAGCATATAATAAAAATCTTACTTCAGCAATTTGTTTTTCATATGATTTATATGTAATCTTAAGATTAATGTCAGTCTCATGAATGACCCTTTTGCAAGCAGTTTGTAGCTGGAGCAGATTAAAATAGTGGAACTGCATCCTGAGACTGTCTCCTGTGTACATTGGTATTCTTATATTCAATAGCCAATACTAAACAATATGTATGTATTCACTGTGATAAAACTTAGGGTCTCTCCTATGTCCACCATGGTGTGTAACTTGGAATTGGAGATGTTGATCAGCTTTTGCCTGCAAGTATACAACTTTCTGATGGCCAAAATTCATTTATCCAAGTTTGAATGAGGTAAGACGAAGAGGTTGGGTTTGCTCTGTGAAGACACTGGAAGTGGTTTCACTATATGTACACACAGAGGGCAGTGAAAGGCTGTTCATGACCTGAATGAGCTGAACCCATTTGTGTCTTCTTGGCTGCTGAGGAGCAGGACTGTTTCCTCTTCCTGAGCTTTGCACATGTCTGTGATGATTTTTAAGTTTGGTTTATCCAGACTGCACTACATTACACTGCATATGCCAAGAGATGTTACCAAAACTAGTTGATGCTATTTCTTCACTGGTGAATATATGTTATTGCTTTGGGTTTAGGTTGTACAATTTATCTATATGAGTGATCACAAAAAATTTCAATGCAAGTTACTGTACAAATTTTTTCTTTTGCATTTGATCTCAATATTTTTCTTTCATCCCAGTATCACCTTACACTTAAAATATCAATCAAAATTGCATTACCAAATACAAAAGCTGAGGCCTGACTAATTGCTTGTTTAGCTGTACAATAACTTAAATGGTGGTTCCTCCAGGACAGCAAAAGGGCTCAGTTGGGTGTAATGGTTATATTATAGAATGGTTTGTGTTGGAAGGGGCCTTAAAAATCATCTAGTTCCAACTCCCCTGCCACAGTCAGGGACACCTTCCACTAGATCAAGTTGCTCCAAGTCCCATCCAACCTGGCCTTGAACACTACAATTTAATGTTTGGTAACCAGTGAAAATGCAACTTTTTCGATAAGATCAATAAAATGCAAAACCAGCATTAAATTTCAGTAAATTGAAATATGCTGCTCAGTCATAAAAATCCTTGTTAAAATCTCATTTAAACAGTTTCCACTTCACTTTGCCCTTCAACACTTTACCTTGCTCAGTGCAGTGTGTATTCACATTTGGTTCATTTTTTTTTCACTTAAAATGTACAAACACACCATGGGTCAGTAGGAAGCATGGCTGAAATGAAGCAGAAACAAGCTTGAAAGTAAAGCTGCAGGGGAAGCTGGAGGATCTGGTGGAAAGCAGTCAGATTTCATCATAAGCTGCTTAAGAAGAGTCTTTGGTGCTGCAGAGAGCGTTTCTCTGCTCTCAGGATGTGTGTGGGGCAGCTGAGGCCACTGCAGAGCGAGGGCTCTGCACAGCTGAGAGCTGCAAGGAGGGGAGAGAGGGACAGAGGAGATGGCACGGGGAGAAGCTGCAGTGGGTGCCGTGATGATGGTGATGTCAAGTGCTGATGAAGATGGTTTGGACAAACATCCAGCCAAAACTTTCAAGAACCCTGATCTGTGTGTGCTGGGACCTCCTGAACTACAGGGGTGGTGGGAGCAGGTGCCTCAGTATAGGTGAAAGTGTCTTTGCTTTGAAAGCATCAGCGTAATCTGAACATGTCCTTCCCTGTGATCAAAATGGCTCTGTGGTTTCGTTGGAGCTGTGCAAGCTCTGACACTGGATGACACAGGTGCTGCTTCAGGGTGGTGTCACTGGACGTGAAGGGGACATGGAACAGCATATGAATATCATGACTGCTGGCAACAGCCACTGCTTGTTTCATTTGCTTTTGGTGGAACAGCTTATTAAGGGAAATGCTGCAAAGCTGTTTGAAAGAGCCATAACCGGAAAAGGCTCTTTCAAAGATGAAGATTTGCATCATTTTCATTGGAGAAATTTCTCATACCAGTTTATATCCCAGGTGTCCCCTCTCTAAAACTTCTCAGACTGTCCTGCACAGTGGAGCACATGGTTCAGTGTTTTCATGGGCTCTGGTCCATGTAATGTGAAACAATTTGAAGACCTTTGCAGTATTCTTGCTTAATCAGCCCTGTAGTTGCTGCCTGTTAATTCAGATGGTGAGCTCAGTGACACCCATGGCAGTGTGACACTGCTTTTAGATAGAATTGGGCTCCTCCAAAATCAATCTGGGCACGGATCTTTTCCTTACCAAACCATTGTTAAATGTAGGTCTTGCTTAAGCTCTTTAGAAATTATATTTGCCAGTTGGCATTTCTGTCCCGGGTGTAGCCCAGATACCAGGGAGGTGAAAGAGTGGGGGGTTAGGAAGTTGCTGCTGCTCGAGGGCAGGACCTGGCACTGCATTAGTGAAGCAGAACAGGATTTCTCTGTAGGCACATGGTTTGTCTTGGAGATGGAGTGCCATGTGGTACATTCCCAAAAATACATGAGCTGGAACGCAAAGTGAGTAACCTAGGAAAATATTTTTAAGTGAATTTGGCCCCTTTGCCTCTTTTGCTGGAAATTTAGAATGTCAGCCAGCATTTTAGCGTGGAAAGCGGAGTATCCTGTGCAGGTTTGGGAAGCACACTGCTGCCCAGAGGCTGGCAGGGGGCTGAGCAGCACAGCAGGAACACCCAAGGGTCTCAAGGCCCTTCTTGGGATGCATGTGCCAAGGCTGCAGTCCGAGACCAGGCTGAGCAGTCTTCCCATGGGAGAGTGAAGCATGGAAGGCACGGGAAGGAGGAATCCCTGGATGAACACACACACACAGCTGCAGAAAAGCCCATACAAAAAACCTGCAGACTTGGGAAGTGTATTTGAGTTCTGGCATGGGCTGCAAATCCTGGGTTTATTCCCATCGTTCTTTGCATGCCTGGGAGCAGCGTTTCTGCTTTCCATCTTGCAGGCAGTGGGCAGCTGTGCCAGAGTGGTTCTCAGGAGCCCAACCCCAACTGTGATGGCTGTAAGTGCCATCAGTCCCCACAGAGAAGCTTCTTCAGATGGCCTCTGTTGGGCTGCCAGACCAGGGAGCATATGTTTAGATACATTTAATACCATGCTTTGTAGCATAGCTTGGTAACTGATTGGTGTAATTTTGCCCCATTATGATTACACCATACAAAGCAGGAGTATTACAGGCTATAGAGGTAACAAATTAGAAGCTGTATTCGAGTTGTGGTGAACAAGCAAGAATTTTCAGCCTCTGAATGCAAGGTTTTATTGCACTGAGTTCCTTAACAGCGTGAGAAATTGCATCTCCATAGGCAAACAGTTGAATTCCAGATGCAGCTCTTGCAGCTCCTACCCCTGTGGGAAGCAGAAGGGCAGAGCCTCGGCGAGAGGAGCTGGAGCCAAGGTCCCCGCAGGTCACGCTCGGTCGACACAGGGCTGTGGCACTCGTGCTCTTGACTTCCTGAACTTACTTTACTGCAACTTCTTCCTTTGTATATTGAAATGATGTAAATTGAGAGCAGCTTTATCTCAGATCTTATTTATGGGTAAATGCTTGCTTTTTGAGGCTCACCAGCCTTGGATTTGTAGCCTTCTGTCCTCTGCCCTGATTCTGGTCTCCATGCTTAATGAGTCACCACATCTCTCCTGGATTCTTGTCATACTGATTTTCCAAGAGTCTACTCCAGCCTTCAGGAAACCTTTGGAAAGGGATGGATGGTTTCAGTTGGGGGATTTGAGTGTATTTATAGTAATATATAAATAGAGGCAAGAGGAATACTTACCAAGCACGTGGTGCGGGGACATTTATAGAAAAAATGTATGATTTATACAAGGATCGTTCCAGGCAAATCTTTTGCTTTGCTTGTAGCCTGTCTTATATAGAGCTCTTCTGAGTGCTATGAATATTTATGCTTCTTTGTTGTGTCAGCTTACGAAATGATGTGTTTGTCTCTTTAAATAACAGGAGTGGAGGGAAAAATTTGATTGTTTCCTGGGCAGACATGTCTGCTGAGCTTTTACAGGGAGTCTTTAACATGGCTGAAGCAGAGGATAGCCCAGATCACCAACATCCCACCTTTCCCTTTGCCTCTGCACTTGGAGAGGTGCTTTACAAGGTCTGTGCTACAAAGCATTCTTTTTTGAGAAGCTTTTGTGACCTTTTTTGCTCCAGTGTGCCCCTTTGCCATGTCTCAAACAGAAAGGCACGTTGCTGTTAGCATGGCATGAAGTTGTGACAAATACTCCTGTAGAGCAAGTCAGATCTTGTGCTGTGATCCCAAGTTACCCAGAGTCAGTCCAGGGCAATCACACTGAGCTTGCTGAGACCTCTGGAAAAGTGCACGTGTCTCCCTGCAGAATATCCTCTGAACGGATTGAAATGACATCCTGAGGCTGTGACAGCCATTTCGTGAAGAGGTCACAAGTGAGTGGATTGGGAAGAGCTGGTTAGCAAGCTCAAAAGAGCTGCTTGCAGCCAGTGATGGGGGCCACCTGTACCTTTCCCTTCAAAAAACCTTCAAAAAGCTTTAACTTTCTAGGAAAGCAGAAAAAAAATCAAATTTGCTGGATGAATAGATGTAGAATCAAAATGTTTAGAAAAAAAAATCCACCATCTGGTTGTGTGAGGCTGTGCAAGTTTAATCTTTCTGTGTGATTTTTATATCAGTTCAGAATTTTTCAGTGGCTTCCTGGCTCCCCTCTGCATTGGGTTCCCTCTGGTCCCTTCGGAGGTCTCACTCCTGGATGAGAGAGCAGAGGAGCCTCCCAGGCTGACTGTGCTGCAGACTCACTGCAGGGCAGGGCTCTTGCTCCTCTAGGAAATCCCCTGCAGAAGTTTTCCCAGCTATTTGAGCCCAGTTGGTGGTAAGGAAGGTTGTCTGTTCTCTTTCAAGGAAGTTTAATTTAATTCTCAGCTCAGCACACAAAACAGCAGCCTTTCTTCCTGCTGCCCAGCTTGCTTTCAGGACGGGTCAACAAGCAGTGCCCATTGTGGGTACCACAGCAGTTTGCCAGAGAGACCCCCCTTCCCCTGAAACACCGTTGGGAGCAGTAGTGGAGCAGGATGATAGACATCAGATTAATTTCAGAGTGATGTTGTTTATTGTGTGCACTGTAATTGCAGCTAGAGGGCCAAGTATGAAATCAGAGTTGATGAGAGAAAAGCATTTGATAATCCTTGCTTTGAACCCCTACTGAAGTTAGGGGTTTATTCTTCTCGTGTTATAAATGATTAACAAAGTAGTGCGTGGGATTTACAGAATGTGTATCTGCCCCTCTCTAGACTTGGTGCACTTCATGGACATGCTTGCACTGACAGCAAATGGTGTCCCTGGGCAGGTTTACACAGGGTGCATCCCAGGGCTCTCTGGGGGTTGTTGTTCTTTGTAAAGCTGGGGGGAAACTAGGAGAAATATCTGCAAGGCTTTAGCAAAGCTATCTTTGAGCAATCTAATGCAGAGCAGTTGGTGCTCTGAGATGTTCTTTGATCAGTCAGAGCTCGGTAAAGAGGGGTTATTGATGCCCTGCTTCCCTGGAGACTCTGGTTTACGCAAAAAGACAAGATGTGAACCTAAGTCTCAGGAACTTTATCCTACCTTGTGTGTATAAAAACCCACAGAGAATGGTGGCTTTTGTGTGCACAGTCTTTTAATCCCTTTGGAGAGAAGGACAACTTCTTGGTTTCTTGGGTGACCCCAAAAATAAGCATCACATTCCTGCCTGCCGTGGGGCCCAACAGGTGTCTTTTCCAAGGAGCCTCAGAGAAGGGATGCACTGTCCAGATAATAAGGTGAAGGTGGTCATTCTAGACTGCTTATCTGCAGATAAGCTTTGTGATGCTTGTTTGAAGCTCCTTTTGTGTCTGCAACCTCATGGGATGCTGTCTTGGGGAGAACCTGGTAGATGTTGAGCTCTTCATCAGCTCCAGTGTATATGGAAGTTGTAATTCCTTGGTAGAAAATATTTCTTTTGTTCCATGATGCCTTATCAGAACGACAGTAACCAACTTTCCTCTGGGGCTTACAGTGCTTAATGACTCTTACACCTCTTCTGAGTAACTATTCAGTGTGGGGTAAGGGGGTTATTACCTCTAGGTTACCTGGTTTCTTGAAACTCTCATAACTGGTATGTTTTATGGCAAAAAAATCTGAAAAAAAGAATAATTTAAAGTTTCCCAAAGCAAAGGAGATAAGAGAGAGGGAAGTTGCTATGGCTGATTTCAGAGGGAAAAGGCATTTTGTTTTGATTTATTTTGTACCAGACTGGCTTCAACCACATCAGTGTTGGTCCTGGCACGAAGGGTGCAGCTTTGCACAGCATTTGGGCTGAGGGGGACCCCTCCTTCCGAGGGCAGGACATGTTTGTGTGGAGTTAAGGTGGCTGGAGAACACACTTGTTCTTTTTCCACCTTTTTTTCTTCTGTGATTAGTAGGCTGTAATGTCTTGGACAAAGAATTTGATTTGTGACAGTATTCAAGAGTCTTTTCCTAGCACACTCAGCTGATGCCCAGGAAGTCCACCACATACTTCTTTCTGTTTGTGGCTTCTTTTATTTCATCTGCAGTAACAGGTACAGTTTTCCTGAACAACCAGATAGCCTCCACCATCAGGCAGGATCATCTCTCGCCAGAGCCATCCTCATATTGCTGCAACTGCTTGCTCTAGAAATTCTTCTGTCTAGAAACAGCTAGAGCCTCTAGAATAACCATTAAATCCCTGGTAAACTCAGCCACATTTTCCTCCATCCTCATTGCTGTATTATACAGGAAGATTCCTCTTCTGGCTCTGTGGCAGCGATGATTTCCCACAGACATATGGCAGCCTCGCATACTGCTGATTATGGTTTTTATTTCCCTTTTCTGACTCTGCACCATCTGATTATTTGGGGTGCCCAGTTAACAGTGTTACCTGCACATGTTCCACTGGACCAGCCACTTCTGGGGACCATTTTTATATCTGTAGGGGGCTGGAGAAATGATTACTGGCTCAGAACAACGGCTGAGGTGGGGAGGGATAGGACAAGGCCTGTGTAGGTGGGCAGTCAGTGCTCCACATCCCCTCACTTGAAGCCTCTGCTCCAGTCCCAACGTGGCTATCAAGCCACTGGCACGCAGAAAGCCCCACCTGCAGAGGAGAGAGAGAAGCAGTGGCACAGGTGTGATGCTGGCACATCCCACTGCCTTGGACCTGTCAGCTGCTGAGATCTTGCTGGGTCCAAGGCAGTGACTATTCATCTTTGGCTCTCATTTTGCCTTCTCTCTCTCTCCCTCTCTCTTCTGACTTGCTTGTCTTGAAGTCTGGATAACCTAAAGTTGGACGGGTTAGAGTTTGCTAAGTCAGTGCTTTCTGAAGTGCCTTTCTTGGATTGGATGTTGCTTTAAAATTTGCCAAGTACTTTGTTCCACCTTAATGTTCTAAAGTTTGCAGGTAAAATTTGTTACTCAGCCTCCTGAGAACTTCCTTGTTTTCTCCTGTGTGCTGCCAAGAGGGAATCTAACACCTAAGCCCCTTTAAAAACTCCCAGAGCGAGCTCAGAGTGTAACAACATCCCACCTTGTACAAGGGCTGCCCTGGGTTCTGGACTCTCCTGTGTTCTGCCCACGAGCTTGGATCTCTACACCTCTGTCTCCCGTGTGTGGGTGGAGCTTTGGCTGTGTGTCTTGTGGGTGCAGCAGAGCCTTGCCTCTGGTGGCAGGACACTGGGGTTTGGGGCTGTTGGTCGTGGCAGCGGGAAGTCAGTATTACCACATACCAAACACAGTTTGTCACTGCTGATCAAGGGATTTCCAGTTCACTTCCAGGCACAGTATGGCTGAAGTACCAGCAAGGCATGGAAGTGCATGCAGACTTTCTCGGCAGAAAGGCCTGAGCTTCAAGGGGCAGCTTTCAGTGAGCAGGACAAGGAGTAACCAGACTGACACAGTGTGACCCTGACTGAGTTTGCCTTCTGCACTTACAGGTGCCTTGTGTTACATCAAGAATCAGCTTCTTGCAGGCTTCATTTGCAGTACAAAGTGTGATGAAAAAATCTCAAAGCTTTCTTTGACTAGCCTCACTTGTAATGCTGTTTCTAACAATATGTCTCTGTTTCAGAGTCACCCATTTGCTGCTCTGAGGATTAACTGGCTTCAGTTCCAGCACCATGGATGAACTGCAGGATGTTCAGCTGACAGAGATCAAACCGCTCCTGAATGACAAGGTAATGCAGCTGCTGCTTTGTTCTCACACATGTCCCCAGGCTGACTTTGTGTCTGGCAAAGAGCCCTGATTGCCAGCATCTGTTTACAGCTTAAAGTACCTTAAGTACTGAAAAACAGTCAATTCTTCCCCACTCTGGTAATTTATCACCACACACTTCCAAAGTCTCAGGGAATGACAGACCACCACAGTTCAGGTCAGTTTGGAGTCTTGACCAAAGAGTATGTCATGCCTGTACTGAGGACTTACAAAGCTGGGCAGCAGCTGGAAAAGTGATCCCATTCCTGACCTGGCATAGCTGTAGAACCTCTAGTAAGTTTCTCCTTGTTAGAGAAATCTTGGATTATATCCTATTTTCTTTTATTCTTACTTTTTTTGTTTAAAATATTTTGTCTTAAATGGCCCTTCAGTGTTTTGACACCCAAACACCCCTGGCTCCCTGCACTTAGTAGTGGAGAGGTTTTCTTTTAATGTCTCCAGAGCTCAGATAGGGCAGTCCAGATTCATGCAATACTGAGACTTTGGTAAATCATTGCATTGCAGAGCTTTCACTCTCTGGGCTGGAGAAGAGCCATCTGGGCTTTAGGAGAGCCCTGGCCTCCATGGATTCTGCCACAAACTGTTGTTCTGAGTGCTTAAGTCATTACAGGCATCCCAATGAGATCTGCAAACTGTGGTTATGAGCAGTGCAGTTTGGTCACTTTCCAGAGCTCTCAGCCAAGCCCAGGGGTATGGGAAGCAGTTCCCAACACTTTGCTGTTTAATGCCTGACATCAAGAACTGCCTTGAGCTGCCAGAGGGCTGTGGTGCTTTGTCCACTCAGTGTGTGCTTGCCTGAGACTGCACTGTGCCCCCCATATGGGTGAAATCTCTGAAATTCTGCTATGTTTTAGTCTCTACTGATTAGTGTTCCCTCATTTCTCTACTGTTTTAGCATATCTGTTTAGTATCTGGGAAATGTAAAAATTCAACTGAAATCTTCAGTGCAGCTTCCTGTTCTGACAGAGTAGTGCTGACTGCTGGGCTCCCTCAACACAGTTTCTTAAAATGTTCCCTGGGAGGTGAGTTTTGGAAGTACAAAATCAGTGTAGACCAGCAGATGAAAATAAAGGCCTTGAGAATCATCTGTGATTTCAAAACAGAGATAAACATGTACAGAAGACAAGCTTCCTAAATGCAGTGCCCCAGATCTTGCTCATGATTCTCTTGGGATTTTCCATGTTTGAATTCAAGAGGGTGGATTGCCCTTGCTTCAGTCAGCTGACCTAAAGAGGTATTGAAGGATGCCAAAACAAAGTAGGTTTCACTTTTCAAGCTTTCAGTCTCTTATCAAGTATTGCCTGGTCAGCCCCATCCAGTTCTGGCTGTGGTGTCAGTTCTGGTTCAAATGCAGTGCACTTGATGTTAACCAGCACACAGAAGGGCACATACAGAGTGATACCTGCTTTCCTTGTCTCAGTTTTGAAGTTACAGGAAGTATAGAGTACCTCAGCAGGGAAAAATACATAGTGTAGCTCCAGAACCATCCTCAGTACTGCATGGGAAGAGAAGTGTTCTGAGGCCCTCCTTTTTACACTTTGTTTTAACAAAAGGAGGACCTCAGGGAGGGGCCAACTCCTAGGTCTGTCCCTCAGTAAGGCTTTAAAGCTTAAAATAACACATGTGTGCTTTTTAGACATAGTTTATGGAGCATGTGGGTGTGGTGCCATAACCTGCTCTTCTGTGCAGCATATCAGAGTCCAAAATCCATTGAGCTGGCAGTTTATTAAGATTTTTACTGTCCAACCGCCTTTAGATAGAGAAGTTTGAGCCAGCATGGATTAATGGCCAGAAATAGTACAGTAAAACTCTTAAGGTGTTAATGGGTGAGTACTCATGAACTCTTCAGATACAAAGGCTGCTGTACACAGAGAGAGCTCTGGTGTCTTAATACTCATGCCATGTCGCGCTCAAAACGTGGTCACTGTTCAATACTTAAGATAGACAAGGAAAGGAGGTAGTGGATTCTTAAAACAGTTTTGCAGATATCTCAAATGTCTCAAACTGCAGAATGCAGGTAGCAACCCCTGTTCTTGCTAACGTGGAAGAAAACAGGGCCATGTGTTTACACATGGAGAGGAGTGAGGGTGCCACAAGAAATGTTTGCAGCGTTTCTATTGTGCATGTGTGATCCTAGTTGTAATTTTAAGTACTAAGGTGTTATGCCTAAAACACATAAGCTGAAATGCTGTCTCTAGGGATTTGCTCAGCCCGTTGCAGGCAGCTCTCAGTGGTCAGTGTTTCACAGAGCATGTGGGCACACAGGCAGGTTCCTGCAGTCCTTCAGGCCTGCAGTGTGCCAAGTGTGTGCTGTGCTGATGGCTTTCAGCTGTGTGTGGGGTCAGTTGGGAACTGCTGGGCCCAGCTTCCTGTGCTGGGCTTTCAGCAGCCTGCAGGTTCCCTGTGTGTGCCATGCAACGATGCCATGCCTGCGGCGGCGGCTGCACAGCAGGGACTGCATGGCCTGTTTCCTTCTGCTCATTACATGAGATCCCAGGGTTAGTCCTTCAGGAGCTTTGCATCCAAACTGTTAATGAACAGCAGGACCAGACAAAACCCAGTCCCATACCCAGCCCTTGCTGGGTCACAGCCCTTGCTCTGTGCAGGCTGTGCTCGATGCTGAGCTGTGCCCCCTTAGCTGGCAGCCTCCAGACAGCACCAGAACGTCGCTGTGCAGAAATGGGCAGAGCTTACAGGGGGTTTACTTGTACGAGTCTCATGTTTCACTGCTGACCTGGCTGCAGCCATGCTCAACCATGCTAGAACAGAGGTCTTTGAGGGGAACTTTTATAATGTTGGGAGTGTTCTGGGACACTGTGCTGAACTCTTTTTTTATTTTTTCCCTGTTTTTCATTAACAGAATGCAGCTCGCAACTTCCAGGACTTCGACTGTCAGGTAAGACACGTGTGGGAGACAAGGATTGGTTGGCTCAGCAGTAATGTTGAGGGAGAGAGAAATGGAAAAAAAAATCTCTGTATCTTAATTTTAGCTCCTGTTGAGCCAGTGGCAGAAATTGCCCTTCACCCTTTCATGCCAAGCAGTTTGTTCTGAGTTCTAAGGTGCAGACCTGGACTGCTCTGCCAAGGCTATACAACATCTTGCAGGATGGCTGGTCTTCTGGAAAGCAGCTTCTTGAAAAACTCACTATGCTGAAGAACTGCAGCTCTGTCACATCCCATCTGGTTCACAGTCTGTGAAAGGAGGAGCTTGCATGCTCTATCTATTCATCTTGAGAGGAGATGGAAGTCACCAACCTGCCCCAGATACAGCACCCTGCTTTGCTGGGTCTGTGTCTTCACACAGCCGTGGTCATTGTCCAGGAGTTATCGATGGTGCAGAGATGAGCCCAGTGGCTCTGGTTGCCATAGGAATAATCCTTTCAGAGGAGTGGCTGTGCTCCTCCGGCATCAAAGACAGAGGACACGCTCTGTGAGAGGCGAGCGTGGTGCTGGGATTCCTGGGTGCATTATGTGGAGCACAGGCTCATTTCCCATGCCAGATTATCCTGCTGCCTTCTCACTGAGTGCGCAGGTATGCAGGCAGCAGCTGTCCCTTCTCTTGAGGCGTGGGAAGTTGCTGTGCCTGAGGTGCTCAGGACAGCGCAGGTCGCACAGCACTACTGGGGCACAGCAGCCCTACATGGAGGGGCAGGGCTGGCAATACCATGTGATACATTTAATAAAAGGCTGTTGATGTAGATGATTCCATAAAACCATTTGCAAGCCTATGCAGAACAGGAATGTATTAAATACAGTCCTATGAAGGTAGTTTGTATTTTTTTCCTTCTCTTGGTATCACTGGTAAGTACTCCCCGTGTTGGCAGATAACACACCACTGTGCTGCTGCAGCTCAATTCATTGAGTTTTGTTATTATTATCTTAAAGCCTCAAAGTATAAAAATCACTAATCTTGGCACATTATAACTTCAGTGTCTAGTCTGAGAAGCAGCAACAGTGTAAAGCAATGATTTTTCTGTTGAAATAAAGGTAGATAACAGGTTTTAAATACTTTTCTGTACCATAGTGTCTCCATTTATCTGTATCTTCTCTGTCACCTTTAGAGGTAAAGTGTGCTCCCATGTCAGATGGGTAATGGGTAAAAATAGGTGCAGTGCCTTTGAGTAAATGTTAGATAGCAGAGAGACTTCCTGCCAGGATTGGGAAGAATGTGAGTGCGTTGCTGTGCTGGTTTAAGAGTGAACTGGCAGGAGAAATGAACCCAATACAAAAGAGATTGTAAGTCAAAGTTACAATTTAATAAAAATACTGCAATCAATGCAATGACACAAAGAGAAATTGGTTTTAACCCACAAACCCAAAAGTATAACCCAGCACCCTGGGCACAAAGAGAATGGTGTTCGTTGGCCCCTGTGCTGAGCCCCACGTGGTCCCCATGAGTCCGAAGTAAAAGGAAGGGAAAAAACCTGTTGGTGTAGATGACCCATCTTCTGCTGACCCACCAAAGCTCAGGGTGTGCCCCTGCCCTGCCTGCTGGGAGCACTGTGGTCTTGGGAGCCAGAGCACAGTGGGAAGGTGGGAAGGAGTCCCTCTCACAGAGCCATGCATGGCTGCTGCCTTTTGGCTCTGTGCTTTCCCTCCATAAGCAAAGCCTCTTTGTACCCCTCTTTGAACAGAGCCCCAGATCTGTAGCTGAGCAAGCCCCACAGAAAGGCAGTGCTGTGGTCGCTGACCTGCACGCTCGCTGTGTCCCGGTGCTGCTGTGGGCTCAGTGCCCTGCCGGCCCCAGGGCTGAGCTCTGGGAGGAGCATAGTGGGCTGCAGCCAGGGAGAGGGGCTCTGGGGAGTGCTGAGCCTGGAAGGACACGCTTGTTGCTTCTCTGCTTTGCTGTGGATCAGCAGTGAGCTGGTGCCCATGGCAACAGTCGGGCAGGAGGCGAGATGCTCCTTCCGGGAGCACTCTGGTTAATTCATTTAGAATACAGGGTTTTTTCAGGAAGATGTTAACACAGTGTCTCATGTGGCTGTAAATATTGTCTGAAACAATTCTCTGGCTTCTCTCCCTATAAGGTGCAGTTTCAAGGCACACCTGGCTTGACCCATTCCCCCTCCTGCTCCTACCTAGAATGTACCCGAAGGGCTGGATTAAGACACTGCTTGAAGTCTGACAGCCAGAATAGTTGGGTCCTTGGGTTGTCTGCCTGAGTTGCTAGTACCAGGAGCAGTTCTTACACGTGGAGATTGAGCTATTGTGTTGTCCTGTGGAAAATTGCTGCTGCTTTTTAATCTGGCGAAGCACATCCGGCTGCCACATCCAGGCCTCTGTGAAACTGGTGACTACCAATGTCAGAGGAATTTGAAGTGAATAAGTTTGCCAGGGCTCTCAGGGGAAGGAAGATTCTGTTGTGCAGAGAAAGACTTAAAAGCACCTAGGGTGAGGCAGGGGTTTAATTTGTCCTGAGTTTCACAGGGAGGAAGAGCCTTGGGGAGGATCTCAGTTTGAAAAGAACAGGCACAAACCGGCCACAAATTGAGGAAGGCTGATAACTGGAAGATGGTTTCCAGTTACAGTGCAGTGAAGTTTCCAATCAGCTTCCAATAACAGCATCATCTGCAAAGGACCTGGTGGGTTTTAAGGCAGAAATTAAAGGGTTTGTGGGATGGAGTATCTTATATTGTAGTTTTTGCAGTATGAGAGCAAGGCATCAGTGATGTGAAACCTGCATTTCTGACCCTTTAATTTTTCTAATAGTTAAAAATATCTGTTTTAAATGGAGACAAAGCTGTGCCTTTGGCTGCGGCTGACCCCATCCTGGGCTGTGCTTGCAGGACTGCAGGCAGTGGCATGAGGTAAGGGGGTGGCAAGGACAAGGTGAGCCTCTGTCAGCGCTGTTGATAACCCCGCTGGCAGTGCAGGTCAAGTTTGAGCTCCCCAGTATAAGACATTGACATACTGGAGTGAGTGCTGTTTTATTTCAGCCTGTGTTATTCTGTGCCCTCAGCCATGGGATCATTTGCTGGAAGTCCATCCCAGAATTTTATAGAATATTCTGAGTTGGAAGGGACGCACAACTATCATGGAGTCCAACTCTTAAGTGAACAGCTGGTACTGGACCCACCTGGTGTTATTAGCACTGTGCTCTGACAAGCTGAGCTGATCTGTGTCCCAGCTCACTGATGCCCCTGCAAGAGCTTTGCCTTGGATACAGCTGGAGTAACAGCCAGCTTCAGTGTGTATTTTTTCTGTGGTGCCTCTAGACCTCCTTGAGGCTGGAAGCTGGAGTTTCAAAATGTTCTCTACAGCTGGACCGTGCTTAGGAGTGGGAGAAGTTTGGTTTAATCCCAGTTTAGGAGCATGTCACTAGCACTGTCACTGACTCTGGGACGTGTGTAGTGCCAGGCACGGAGGTTCCCCACACTGTTTTCTGTACAGCTTTAGCAGGTGTTACTTTTGGAGGTAACATGTATCTTTAAGATTTGCAAGACCTTTCTTTCCTTTGGGGGAAAGGGATGATGCCATTGGGAATTTCTATTAATTTCCTCGTGTGTTTGGTTTTATTTTTAAATAACTTACCAGGATCAGATCTGGGCAAAGGCAACAGTGCAAGCATCCTCCTGCTTCTGAAATTTGTTACTCTTGGAGATTATGTGTGAGGAAGCTTTTAGCTTTTCTGGTACAACTGCTTTCCAGATACAGCTGCCCTGGTTTTCTTAAACTGTACATCTGCAAGCAACCCCAGCTAACCCTGACATGTAACAGATTGCCTGGACATCAATTAAACAACCCCAGTAATCTGGTAACTGCAACAGAGATGAAATGGAGAGCTAGCATGAGGGCTTAGGAGTCTTAATCAATTTATGAATATCAATCTTTATGAATTTAGGTTACTCTCAGAACTAAAAAGTATTAACCTAAATCTGAGACCTACATTTTACTTGAAAGCTGTATGAACCCTAATGAAATCTAGGCTTAGCTTTTTCCAGGGTCTGTGGGCAGATGGTGGAATAAACGGTCTGGGCTGCAGATGGACAGATGGTGTGGTGGCCTGTGTCGTAACAGGGCTGTGCCTGTGCTTTCAGTGTCATCTGCAGCCCCTCTGCAGCTTGCAGAAGGAGGTGTTCTGTCTCAGCCTAAGGCTCTCCCCTCTTCAGATGATTTGCTTTAAATAGAAATGAAGGAATATGCTGATATATTTGTAAAACTGTCCACATAAACCTGCTTTATGTTTCAGCCTGACATAAGCTGGCATTTGATCTGATGTGTAGCTGACACTTTCCCTCTGCTGCCTCCCACCAGCAGGAAGGCAGGGAAGTGTTTGACTTTGAGCACACACTGTGCAAAAGGGGCCTTGCAGGGTGTGTGGAGATGGTCTGGGATTTGGCTGAATATTTGCAGGGAGCTCACAAGGTGTGGAAGAGGTGGGAATAAGTAAGTGCAGGACATGCAGGGTTCATCTGAAACAGAAAAGACATGCATAAACCCTTGGAGGAAAGGAATTAAAGGTTCCAAATACAAAAACTTGCTGAATGTCTTGCTGGCATTAATGGAAAATGTAGTTACTCAGTTGCCTGTGCCCAGAGTAAAACACAGCACGGTGTTTGCACAGTTAATGACACACCTCAATGAGGAATTTTTTGCCACTTATTTCTAGTGAAAGTATCACTTTTCAATAAGACCGCGTTTTTACCGATTCAATTTTGGAGGGTTTTTTTCAGAAATACATTTGTTTGAGGCTTTTTAATATGGATTTTTAAATGTTTGCTTATTTTTGCCCAGTCTCTTTGCTTTATTTTTGCTTGCTGGGCAGTCAGAGATGGTATCTGCTGTTGAGAGCTTATTGAAATATCCCATCCTGTGCGTTTGCCGATGTTGGAGAGGTTGAATTGAAACTGTGTTCATTGTTTAATTAAAGCCAGCTTGTGAGTGCTACCCAGTGGTGTTGAATACAAGATGTTTTAAGGCATCTTCTGTTTATTGTGATGAAATAACACAGAGCCTTAGCACTTTGAGGAAGCGTTTGCTTTCTCTGTGTGAATAACAGGGGCTGTCCTCAGCAGTACTGAAACATTTTGCTTGGGATATTGAGGACCATTTCCCTCTGATTTGTACAATGTGTTGTTTTGTTCAAAGTGCTAGAGTGAAATTAATTACATCTCAGAAGATGTTTTGATCTAGAAAGCAAGTTTACTTAATGGCTGCTGAATTAGTGCTGCTCATATTCCTATTAAAACTAGCATCACCACTGAAGTAGTGGTTTTGACTTCTCCTGACATCACAGCAAGAAATACTATAGAGCTAAAATTTTATTTTGGACATTTTTTCATTACTTTCGTTTCTTGGGAAGCTTTTCTTCTCATTCCTCCCATCACTGATTTTCCATCAAAAAGCTGTGTTTTCTGGAAAACTGCAGTGTTGAGTCCTGAAAAGTTTTAGCTAGCTGGACTTGGACTGAAACATGATTCTCATTTTTGAAGTATGTGCACAATTCTTCCTTGAGGTTTACTTAAACATTACTTTTGCTTTCTGTATTCTGTGGCAACAGTGTGCCAAAGAGGTTCGTTGTGCAGCTGGGATGTTTGAAGTTCCTGTGCTTTTTATGTTCTTGTCAGTAAGTTCTTAGAGCAAAGCAGATGTATGTGCTTAGGTTGAGAATGAGATTTGAATGGTGCCTTTCCACCAGCAGTGACCGAGCCATTTCGATCCCTTATGCAACGCTCATTAATGGTATCTCCCAGCAACTAATGAGTAACTGGAAGACTAGGTTTAACTCAACACAGTGAGACTCGGTTGTAGTTGCTGTGGATGTGGAGGTTTTGGAGGCACAGACCATGGCCCAGCTTTCCCTTCTTCAGGAGATTTGAAGATGTTCATTGTCTTCAGCAAGACACTGAAAAGCAGTTTGGCACATCATGTCAGCAGGAGGACTGTCCTAGGCTGGGAACATGGCCCTTGGCTTATTTTCCAGGTTCCTTGAGGAGTTGCAGTGATCTGGGGTCAAGCAGTCACACAAAATACTTTAGACTCACCTGTGTGTGAGTGTATTTGGTCTCCCCTGAGGCCTCTGGTTTACAAAGGCTGTGTGTCTGCAGGTGGTGGCACCTTAAGCCTAGTGCCCAGGGGATGGGAAGGTGCCGGAGACATCAGCCTGTTCTGTGTCCAGCCCATGGGGAAGGCTGCAGTCTCATTCTGCTGACTCAAAATGGCAGTGCAGAGTACTGGGAGACAACAGTCCTGCCAGCCTTGGGAGAGGAGAGCTGGTCTGCAATGGTTTCATTCACCCTCAACTGTTACACATCTAGGAGATCCAATTTCCTGCCTCAGCTGGGGAAGAAGGGGATCCAGTCTCAGAGCAGGAGTAAGAAGCACCATGTACTCCTCAGTCTGTGCTGGGTGTCCTGCTCATGACTCTGGATACTTGACTGGAGTGCAGGAAAATTGTATCTTTAGTTCCTGCATGAAACATGGGTAAGGCAGGAGATGGAGCATCTTGTTCCATCTCAGACAAGTAGGTGTTGTCATGAACTGCTTAATGGTCTCAGTGTTGTGTTGTTGTAGGAGTTCATGATCTCTGCTTTGGGAGCACAACCCCAGCCTGTCAGTCACTGTTACGGGTTCCCCTTGGCTGAATGCCACGTGCCCACCCGGCTGCTCTACTCTTCCCCTTCCCAGCTGGGTGGGGGAGAGGGTAAGGTGGGAGGCAGGGAAAAGCAAATAACACAAACAGTAGGTTACAATATAGGCAGTATATATTTATGCAAAAAGAAGCAAACTAAAGCAGCGTATATACACACCAAACAGAGGCCAGCAGTCAGTCTCTGCCTCCCTCAAGCAGCATGGGCAGCCACCCCTCCGGGAAGCAGAGCTCCAGCACTCGCGACGCTTGGCACCAAGCAGCCATCTCGAGACACTGAATGCCTCCTTCCAGCTCCTTGCCTCAGTTTGATATCTGGGTTGACATCATATGGTATGGAATATCTCCTTGGTCACTGTGGGTCAGCTGGCCTGCCTATATCCCCTCCCAGGATCTCGCCCCTGACTGAAGAAAAAACGTTACAGCGCTGCCCTCAGCAGTAGACATAACAGAGTTGTTATCAACACTTCTCTCGCTGGCAACGCAGAGCACAGCACTGCAAGGGCTGCTATGGGAAAATAAATTCGGGCTCAGCCAGACCCAGTACAGCCATGCTCCTGTTGAGCTCACTGGACTGACTTCCTGCAGAGCAGCCAGTGTCTGTTCTCTGGCAGAATCTGTGTTAGGAAGTGACTTGCTATTTCTTGCTGGCTGACACAAAGCATTAGCAAGGGTCACAGAGAGGCACCTGCTCTGTCCTTCACTTTCCCCTTCCTTTGGAACAGGCACACACAAATGCTTGTTTGTATATGCAGCAACAGCAGCACCTTTGTCTCTGGTGCTCTTGAGTTTGTGTGGGCAGATTGAGTATCTCGTTCCACTGCTGCTCTCAATTCTCACCCAGAATTTCTCTAATGTAAGACTTAATGCAATTACGCAGAGTACAGAAACCAAGGCCTGCTTACACAGATCATATTGTGTTTTCTATTAATGAATTTCTGCTCTGTATGGAAAGGAACAATTTACTTTGAGGTGTTGCCTTAGATCTGATTTGACCTTGCTTCCCATGCTGCCATCTCCTTCAGCTGCACTATTTCCAAAATAACTTTGCACAGAGAGGGGGTGGGAGGCACCTCCAACTGCCTTAGGGTTGGCAATACTATAATGGTAAGAGTTACCAGGTGGTGATGGTTTGCAGTCTTAAAATATTTTTTATCCTACAGGCATACTTTATGGTGTTGTTTTAGTAATGTGTAGAAATTTGAGAGCAGCTGTTGCTGAGAGCAAGACAATGTAATCTCTGCTTTAATCTCTCCGTAGTTAATAGCTGGGATAGCTTGCCCTAGGAGCATGGTGCAGTTTTTCACCTCTGCCAAGATTGGCAAGGATGATGTAAAGTAAATAATAGCCATAGCCAGTCACTGAAAAAGGGGGGAGCCTGCCTTGAGTAATGTGCATCTCCCCCACCTTACAGCAAAGTGGCAGAGGTAGTTTTCTTTGCCTTATGTGCACCAGGAGCTGAATGTGCTTAGGCTGAAAGTTTTTTGGGAGATCTTTCTAGCCCTCTGCTAGCACAGACGTTCAACAAGCTTCAGCAAAATGCAAGCAATAGACACCTCATTGCTCTGTGTTCTGTCAGATTTTAATGTTTTCTTTATTGTCAGTCTCCAAATTAAATCAATTCTCAGCTTTTCCAAGGAATTAATTTTTAGCTTAGAGCAGCTTCACATTGGGAGTGAAAGTCATTTGTTAATGCCAAAAAAGAAGCTTAATGAATTAGTCATGAAAAGCACTGGTAATATGAATTCTCACCATTAAGAATTCCCAGTGTGAAACAAATGGTTTACTTCAATCTTTAGTAAGTTTCAAAACTTAAGCACTGGATCACACTCTGACCTGGGCCTGAGAAAATGTGGCTGGAATTTGGACTGCTGTGGTCTGGCACCCAGGTGCCTCTGTCTGCTGCCTGGGAGTTTCTGGACCTCAAGGCATCAGCAGCACCTTTGGAGCTGCTGTTGGATGCCTCACTCTTTCACTCAGAATGTTTTGTCTGAGTATGGGAAATTTTCGGTGATGTTAAGAAAACTTCTCTGTCCAACCATGCAGGAGCCACTCCGGAAGGCACTCTGGCACCACCTGAGCTGATGCTCCCCCACCCCACTCACAGACCAGGTTTCTGTGCTGGCTCCACCCCAGGTTTCCATCGCAGAGTGCCAGACATCCAGAGCCTTGAAATAATTGAATCATGGTGCAAAACTAAATAAAAAACCAGCAAAATAACCTCTGGAGCTGATGCCTCTGAGGAGGGAACCCAAACAGAGGACTTTCACACCCTCACAGTCCAGGTGCAGGAAGGTCTGGGGGGTCTTCCATCTCTTGTTGTGTCTCCAAGTGTTTGATCCCCTCACTGGGCCACCGGTCCCTGTGCCCTTTGTTAGGCAAAGGGTCAGCCGTTCAGGCCTCTTGCCTCAGCTTCTGTCCCCCAGAGCTCAACCAGATTCCATAACAGGTGCCACCTGTCAGTGACACTGTCCTTGCTTCCCCCTCTGGCCAAAGGCAGAGGGTGGCAGTCAGAGCTGGGTCCTACATTGGAACCGTTTGCCCTCCATGTGCCCACTTCTTCCCACAATCAGTCCCACAGTAGATTTAGCCTTTGGCAGTCATAGTTGAATGTGGGTTTTCCTCCTCAGTTTAAGAAGCATTCAGAGATGTTAAGGGCATATAGGATAATGTCCCAGCCTTGTCTGACCTTCTGCCAATCCCCAGCAAAAATGCTTCCCAACAGTTCCTGCTTGGATTTGATCTCAGATGTTTTAAATTTGCTGTTGGGTTGCATTTTATCATCTCCCACTATCTGAGCCTTTATGGTTCACACACATTTCATTTTCTCTAGGGCAGGGCTCTTTGACCAAGAGGACAGATTCTCAGGAGCTGGCACTGTAAAGATTATAGCAAAAATTGCAGGGCTTTCAGAGATGGTCAGTAGCATGAGTGGCCTTTCTTTGGTGGCCACTACCTGTTCTCCTGCCCAAGCTGACATGAAAGTGTATCTTACCAGTACAGCTAAGGCAAGGCAGTGCCTCTGCCAACACATGTGGGCTTGCACTGCTCACCTTCCACCTGAATGAGACATCCTGTGGCCACAGGGTCAGTTGCTTTAGTTTCCTGATGTAGTGGGGCAGTGAACCCAACCCTGCACTCCTGCTTGCAGATTTCCATGAGCCCAGCAGCTCTCTGGACATGGGGCAGGGCAGAAGAACAGGAGAAGGACTCTTTTCAATGGCACTTCATCATCAAGTCAGCTAATCTAAGTGGCAGCCATTGCGTGGCACCAGCACTGTGTTTTAGCCACAGACTTCTGTGGAGCAACAGGTTAGGAAGTCCTGAGATAGGAAAAGTCATCATTCATGTGATTCTGACAAGGGCAGAGAAATAATATTCTGTGCCTTCCAAGAGCTGCTCTGTGATGGGAGCCATAATGTGTTCCAGATTGACATCCTTGAAGAAAAGAAATTGAAAAAACTACCACCAAACTATAGAAGACTTCACTGTTTTGCACTCGAAGTTCAAAACAAGAACTGCACAGAAATGGAGAAGATTATTTAACATAAACTGAGTGGAGAGCAAGTGCCCACCATCCGTGGCAGCAGAGATGAGGCATGGTGCCAGAAAGCCAGCATGACTAACAGGAGGGCAAGGAGGCTATTGAACACAAAAAGCAGTTTTCAAAAAGCTAGAGAAAATGGAAAAGGTTATAAGCTCTAGCAGATTAAATATATGAACAGAACAAAGGCAGAAGGGGATTGTGAGAGATTATTTGCAAAGCAAAAAAATAACCATCCTATTTCAGATCTATCAAAATGGAACCAGGTGGGATTTGCAAAGTGCTATTGACTTCTCAGGCTCTGGAAAGAGGGCTCAGGGAAGATCTAGCCACAGCAGAAAAACTAAATTTATTTTCTTCTGCGTACAAACTTGGCACAGAGCAGCTCACAGAGGGTACTGTGCTGGATTGTTGTTTGTGGGGAATCAGCGCAGACCCTGCCTTAAACCACAATGCTTGCTGCAGAGACGGTACAGAAGATAATATTTCTGCAGTTTTTAGCATTTTATAGTATTGCATAATATTTATGAACTGGAAGAATGGAGGAGTTTTAAATGAGTTTAAGGATGAAATAGCTGAGGTGTTGAGTTCCATTCCTCTGTTGAAGCTGCCATGGTGCCCAGTGCTTCCCCTGTCAGGCAGTTTGTAAGGCAGATCCCAAAGGAATTCTGGGAATTCTCTGATGAGCTATACCAGACAGACTGATAAAACTAGCAGAGTGTGGTGGATGAATTACATTGATAAATACTGGGAAAGGATCACTGTAGGTTTTGTAAAGGGAAGAAGTCCTGCTTTGCTGAGCTGTTGAAATTCTTTGAGAGTCAGTAATGCTAACAAATAAAGAGAATTCAGTTGATGCAGCCAACTTGGATTTCCAAAAGACAAGGCCTTTTACCGAAAGGAGTCATAAGCCAGATGTCTTAAGGGACTTGGGAGGCCATGAGGTCAGAGGAGAGGTCCATTAATGGGTGAAATACTGATATAAAAGAATCCAGCATTTGTTTTCACAGTTGTTAGAGATCACTTGAGGAGCACCCTGGAGACCTGTGCTGGGACCTGCACTGCTTGAATATATTCTTCAATGATCTGGAAAAAGTGATGAAAGGTGTGGTGGCAACATTTGTCTGCCTTTGGGTAAACAAAGGATGCTACACATTGACTCAAACCTTCCTGCAGTGGAATATGAAAGTCTGGGCTCAGGGCTGATCATAACCCAGAGGCAAAAGACCTTAACATGGCAAGCGATGAGTGACAATGTCAGCACGGGGCTCGCGGCTTTCAGCAAAGCAAATCAATCCTTGTTCATCAGGAGCAGAGAACAAAGCCTCACTGTGCTGCCACGTGCACCCACGTCCTGCCAGCCCCCACCTTGGCCCAGCAAGGACAGAGCTGAGAGCAGCGGTGTGGCCAGGAGCGAGCTGTGTGCCAGGGCTGGCCCCGGAGCCCCGAGCCCCTCAGCACAGGAAGGGGCGTGGGAGGGAGTCGCGGTGAGCTGTTACAGCATCACTTCTGCCAATTGAGGAAATGGGCTCAGGTGCTCTCCAGCTTCTAGGGCTAGGAGATCTTGTGTAAAATCAGCAGATACAAGATGGGGAATTAAGCGGTTCTTAACCATGCACATTGTTAACCTTTTCTGGTCACAGGGGAAGGCAGGTGCCAAAGGCTCAAGTAGCAAGGGGTGGCAGCCCGGTTCTCAGAAAGTCAAAGACCACACCTGCAGTTCAGGAAGTCTCATTGGACCCACAGATTGTTGGAAAGTGGGAAAATTAAGGGAAACTGTTACACAATGCATATGTTGGAGAAAGTATCACTACATGCTTTTTCCACAAGCACTCTCCCTAAAGTCAGCCCAGCAGGCTACAGCTACAGCTGGTCTCCATGCCTGCTGATCCTCCTCCAGCGTCACTCTTTCATTCATGCCCTGCAGGCACTGCTGGTTTTTGAGGCTGTGGCTCCCAGCTGCTGTGAGCAGGTCAATTGCAGCCTCCCGCCCAGGCCTGGTGGTGCCGATGCCCTGCCCTGGCCGGTGTGTGTGGCACAGCCCTGCCTGCTGCCCAGCCCTGCTCTTGCCCCAGTGCAGCAGGGTGGCTGCAGCCACTGCTAATTCTTCTCTTCATGGACAAATAAAGGCAGGAGATAAAATCTCTTCAGAAAAACCTCTGTTAAAGTTTCCAGTTCCTAAGTGAAAATTAAATTTTATCAAACTCTTCAAAACACAAGTGCAGATCATGATCTTCTCTCACATTCATCTCCCCTATTTTGCAGACTGCAGGTTTGTAAAAATCTGGCAGTCTCCTGGCCATGTTTTCCCACCTGCCTTCTCCTATCACTGCTTCCCTCCACTAGACCAGATCAACGGTCTGGAATTAGACAGATGCAAGGTAACACCCCTTGAGTCTCTGTTCAGGCTACACCGATGCGACGTGTCAAAGCTGGCCTGAGCAGAGCCAGAGAGAACCCAAGCGTGCCAGAGTGCAGGTGTCTGATATCTGCCAACACAACATTCCTATGTGAACAATGGGCAAACAGGAGGAGAAGGCATGCAGAGCTGTGGAGTTGGGTGGCGTGCTGAGGGCAGGGACAGTGTGACACAGGCAGGATGGGGCTGGGCACGCTGGCTGTGAGAAGGACAGGAAGGAAGCCTGTTTGGCAGGGACAGAAGGGGCAGCCTGAAAAGCTGCTGCTCCCTCGCTGGGTGCTCCAGTGCCTGCTCCAAGTGGGTGATTCTGCTCCATGCTTGGGAGCGAGGCCAGTAATAATATAACAAAATAATAACTTTGGGGGGCGGTTCCAGGTAGTGGTTGTATTTTATTGGAGTGGAGACTGTCATTGTCATCTGAAGCGTGATACCTGAGCTGTTTTTTTAAGCCACTGTCTTGCGCTGTCCTGTGGCTTTGAGACGTGGCAGAGCTGTTGCGGAGACAAGCAGCGGTAGGGGAGCCATGTGTGCTCTAATTGTGTAACATCTGAAAATGATTTTGTCCTTTGCATTTAGAAGTTGAGACAAAAGCCCTAAAGCTAGAGGGCAAAGCTTCAGAGAAAATAAAGTTCACTGCAAGAACTGATTCCCTACTGATTAGCTGTAGGGAAGTTGGGGGTAAAATTCAGTCTTATGTCTCCAGGTAATCATGAGAAAGATATTTGATGTGTAACTGAAAAAGTGAAGGTATAATCCCTTATCTCAGTTGTAGTGGCTGCTGCTTACTTTGTGGAGCTTGGAAAAAGCCTTTAAAAAGTAAAACACTTTAACCAGAGGAGGGAAGCTTCTTCGCAGGAGGAGGATTTCCACCCTGCCTGGAAACAAGCAATGGGAGATAAGAAATAACCTTAAGCACTCCCAGTCTGAGGCATTGCCACTATGCAGGGCAGAGTAAGAAGTCTGGAGATTCAGCATCTTAAATCTTTTCAAGTTCTACTTGCTGAGATTTCTCTAAAGATGGAGTTTCTCATGTTGCTTTCATGTTCAGTGGACATTCCCTGTGTTTGAATCACTAATGTGACTGAAGGAGGAGCAAGGGGAGTCTCCCTCAGATTGGGCTGGTGTGCAGTGGGGGTATGAAAAACCCCTTCTCAACAAACTGTCTCATTTCCCCAAATTGAAGTTTACACTTTGCAGAGGAGAACAAGGATTAATCATTAGCTCAAGGAAACTCTTTTGCTTCCCCACTAAAGAGCTGAGACCCAAGCTCAGCTTCGGAAAACGGAAATGCAGGGTGCTGCAGTGTGACAGAGGCTGTGAAGGGAAGAGGGTGTTTGTTTCTAGTACCTTGTCCTGTAGCTTACTGAGTAAAAGCATGTGTGAACTGCGCAGTGGGTTTGAGTGTAATTCCAGAAGACTGTTTTTCAGACTTTTTAAAATATCACCAGTTCTTTTGCTGCTTTCTGTGCTTTTTTCACTGTTGCCTCAGTGTAGGTTTTGTGATTTTGTTTGATAGCTGACCTCTTGCTGCTGCCCACAGACCCTCCCTAGTCCTCTGCAGGTGCAGCTTCCAGAGCCGAGTCAGTTTAACCAGCCTTGAGTTCAGGGCAGGCTTGTTCCATCTGCCACCCCAGGCACTCCCCTTGGGATCTGAGCCACCACCACCATTTGCCACACCTCTCTGCGAGCTTCTTACCTCACTGACCTGGCAGAAGTCTAAAAAAGCAAGATTAAAAAAAAAAGAAAAAGGCAACTGGATAGTTCGCTGCCAGTTCAGTGAGTTAAAGCTGCCTATGGAAGAGACCAGCAAGTGCCAGAGCTGGCAGAGAGACCTGCTGTTAATGGCAGGACCTGCCCTCAATGGCAGTGCTGAGCTCAGAGGCACAGGGGAGTGCAGGTGGGGGCTGCCAGCTCTGGCTGCTTTGGCATTCACTGGGGTCTTCCATGAGTTTGCTGTGTTCCACCATTCCAGCCACTGGCACTGCCAGTCACCACTCTTGGCCTTCTCCAAAAGTTGCCACTTTATTGTTAAAGGCCTTGTTAACAGTGGCAGGCTTGGGTTGCTGGGGCCAGTGCTGTGGCTGCACAGCGCATCCTGCAGCAATGCAGGGCTTTGCCAGCTCGGCAGAGCAGCCCCCAGAGCTGCAGGTTTTCTGGAGGCTCAGGAAACGGGGCTGTGCCCTGGGCTGCCTTGTGCAGCCTTGCTGTGGGGGCAGGCAGTCCTGCAACAGAGGCACACACTTTGCACACACAGACCAGGCCTTTCGTGCCCCCACTACCCCTCCTGAGGAAAGGGGAACCATGTGAGCATCAGGCTGGGTAACCTCACCTGCAAGACAGGTCTCTGCTCCCCTGCAGGGAGGTAGTGCAGCCTCTGCATGTGCACCCCACGCAGCTTCATGCAGGTAAAACCCAGCCCCAGCCAGAGGACAGGGACAGTCAGGGTGGCTGGTCATCCTTCAAAGCCAAGCTCAAGAAGGCTTCAGACTACCTCAGGTGATTTAGCTGTGGCAGCTTCCTCCTGCTGCCATAGTTCTGGGGGAAGGGGAGAGGCTTTGGAGCCCTTGAAAAGAAGCATGGCTGGGGAATGAGAGTCTTTCACTTCAAGAACTAAATCAGTCTGGCTCACAACCAACCTTCAGCGTGCTCAGAAAGGGGGGTGGAGTGGATTTCTGATGTGCTGCAAGTCAGGTAGTCTGACCAGTCCTGTATTTGGTTTAATTACTTTCAGGTTATTGGAAATTACTGTTTCAAGAAAATATTTCACTTTATGTAAATTAATAAAACATATTTTTAAGGTTGTCATGTTCTGTCTTCAGGGTGAACCATGAAGATTTTTCCAAAGCAGATGCTGTTTTAATATCACGAAAATAATTGGTACTTTTTATAGTGTCTAAAAGTCAGACCATGTCTCTCTTTTGATTTTTGTAGATGAGAGAAAGGACCTATAGATGATATTGTGTACCCAGCCTTCCTGCCATCTCCACAGCTTTCCCAAAGTCCTTAGTTATCCCAGATCAGTGTTTGTCTAACTCTGTTTGCAGCTATTTTAGTTCAACTTGTGGGCACTTCTGTGTTTGTCATTAGGAGGCTGGGGCTTGTTTCTGCACCAGATCAATCCTGAAGGGGTACCCAGAGCCCTTGTGCTCCTCTTGCTGTCTGACACGAGGCACAATGCAAACAACCCTTGATATTTGGGAAAAGACACCTGGTTTGGCTGGCAATTAACCATGAAACAGGTCATGAAACTGCTCCACTGAAACCAGCATAACCTTCCATACTGGTGCCATCTGCCTGGGGTGATTCACAGTCACACTGCCAAACCTGGTATCATGGGAAAAAGTGTTTGCTTGAAGTGCACTTCTCAGCCTTCCCTGGGATACAGGTCAGCAGACACTAAGGCAGCAGTGTGGGCAAGAGCTGAGGGGTCTTGGCCAAATGGCCAAGGTGGGGCTGCAGTAAAAAGGCAGCCTGAGAGAACAGATCTGTGTAGGTCTGGCTCTTCCATTTCATTTTGCTGTTGAAAAGAAAAGCTGCCACTCTCTCCCGTGTGGATGGGAGCAGCCTCATAGGCAGTGATGAGATCTGCTACAGTGCAGCAACATCACTGAAAGCCACTGAAATCAGATCCTGCTTAGGGGAAGATGCAGGCCCTGAGCCTCTGAACATCTGAACAAAAGCAACCTGCTGTGGGCAGTGGTTGGACTTGGAGACTGGACAGAGACATTTGGCAGGGTTGCAGATTGTGCAGGCTGGACAGGCCCTGGAGCAGCCAGGTCTAGTGGAAGGTGTGCCTGCATGTGGCCAGGAATGAGGTGGTGTTTAAGGTCCCTTCCAACCCAAACTGTTCTGTGATTGCAAGAGCTTTCCTGTGGGTAGGAGAGCAGTGTTCAACTGGGGATGAGGCCCTCGCTACTCGCCTTCAGTCAGGGTTCCCTGTGGTGTAGGCAGCACACATAACACTGAGGCTCCTTCTTCTCTCTCTGCAGGAACACGACATTGAGACAGCTTTCGGAGTGGTTCATGTCACCATGCGGGGCACACCCAAGGGGAACAGACCTGTCATCCTCACATACCATGACATTGGCCTCAACCGTAAGCCCTTGCATTCTCAGGACCCTGAAAAAGTGATTGTTTGTGGTATTTGCTTTTGAGTGTGGGGAGCAGCAGGCCAGGCCTGGAGCTGAGGTCATTCCAAGGTGAAAAGATAAAGGTCTGCAGGAGAGAGAAAGGGAGAGAGAGCATGTGGCATGCCCCGCCCATTCCAACAGCTCTGGAAAGGTAGGGCCAAGGTGGAAATAGACCCACCCAACACCCTGTAATGCTCTAGCTGACCTGTTACACTGTGTGACAGGGCATCCTTTCCCTGGGTGCTGGGCAGGTGAGCGAGTCCCATCTCCAGGGCTTCAGAAGTAGTGTAATATTCCAGCCAGTTCAGTTGTTCTTTGGACACATTTTCCCACCCGGCAGGCACTGTTACATTCACACAGGTGCTGCTCTGTGTGTCCTGTGAGTCCCCAGGTGCTGCATGGCCCTGCTGTCTGGGACACACAGGCTGGGCTGCTGTTTGTCTGCCTGCCCTCCCATTGTGGCAGTGTCTTTGCTGGGACTTGCTGCTGCCTTGCATTTTGGGGCACAGCAGCACACATCATGCAGCACCCCCTGCCCCACAGGCTCAGTGGGGGCTTGAGCTCCTGCAGGTGTGTGCCATAGTGTTTGGAGGGTGGATTGCAATAAAACTTCAGGAAATTTCTCCTTTTTTTCTGTTATTGCAGACAAATCCTGTTTTAATGCATTCTTTAACTTTGAAGACATGCAAGAGATTACTCAGCATTTTGCTGTGTGCCACGTGGATGCACCAGGGCAGCAGGAGGGAGCCCCCCCATTCCCGTCTGGGTAAGAGCTCTGTAGAGCCCTGTGTTGTTCAGTCTGGACTGAGGCAGCAGCCGGGTGGAGCCAGCTGGGACTGCCAGGCTGAGTGTGGTGGGAAGCAGCTCTCAGGAGCAGAGGAAAGGGCAAGATAAGGAGGCCTCCCAAGGGGCAGTCAGGGGACTTTCAAATTATTAAGACATGGGTAAAGCCCTCACCAGTGGTGAGTCTGGTGCCAGCTCTCTGACTTGAGTATGAGCTCAGCATACTGAAGTCAAGCTGTCATTTCATCTGTCCATCCTGCCACAGAAGTCTGACTGCCCAGAAGACCAGAGCTCTGTTAGTCTTGTCCTGAGAGATGGGATCCACACAGTCAGCTGGAACCCACAATATCACTGCAGTGCACATGCCTGTCAGATGTTCCTTGTCCCTCCTACCATGGGTAGAACTGGAATGTAACCCCTGTCGAGCTGTATTTGGAGATGCTTTCTTGGTTTTCAGGTACCAGTACCCCAGTATGGATGAACTGGCTGAAATGTTACCTGCTGTTCTGACATACCTGAAGTAAGTCTCTGAGAGGAAATGGGGTGAGCCAGCTGGATACAGCCATTCCAGCACCTGCCTCTCTGCCTGTGCTTGCCATGTCTGATGAGATCACTGAGGCCTGAGGCCAAGAGGACTGAGCACCTCCCAGCCAGTGTGACCCTGTCTGGTTCTATGCTGGGAACACTGTCTGCTACATGAGGCTACTTATGGCTGCTGCATCATTGCTGGATCGTTTTGAAAACGAGCCATAAGTGCACAGCTGGATGCAGGGAGGGGAATGGCTTTACCACTAGGGATGCTTCAGCTGAGCTAAGTTAGTCTTGTTGATTGTGAAATGCCTGTATTTCAGCCTGAAAAGCTTCATTGGGATTGGCCTGGGAGCTGGCGCTTATGTCCTCAGCAGGTGTGCAGTAAGTATCTCTTCATTGCTCGTGACTCATGTGAGCTGTGGCCCTCACTGATCACACAGACAGCCTGTGGGGCACGGGCAGAGGAGTGGTCAGTAATTACAGCAGGGCTGCAGGGGGCTGTGGGAGAGCTTCCTCCGTCCAGATGGTTATGTTGGAGCAGTCAGGGTTACTCTGAAGCTATGCCAGGTGTGGAAAGATTGTAATGTGATGCCTTTGAGTCATCAGAGCTCATCCTGACTGCTAGGAATAGCCAGCCTGGAGCCTTCACAAAGGCTGGTTGCATCACTGTGTGCTGTGTCCAGTGTTTGTGACACCAAAGAATTGATGTTCTGGTGTGCTGCAAACCAGTGCTGATGAGGAATGAGCTTTGTCACTGGAAGGAAGCAGATTTTGTACTCCACCCTTACATAAGACTGTGCTGCCTTTATCTTAGTACCTGCTTACACATTTCTCTCTAGTGGAGTGTTTATGTGAAATCAGTAGGCATCATTTAACAGCCCAGGAATTTGCTTGAGTCTTTCAGAGATAGTGTTAAAAAAGACCCAGAAAACGGATATTTTACTAAAATTTGCTTTACGTTGTTGAGTGCAGAGAGTTGTCAATTGTTTAGGCCATTATTGTTTCTTAAAGCCACTGGGCTGGGCAGCTGCCCCTCTTATACAAAGTTCTCTGCTTCCCATTCCCTCCAGTCAGGGTTGAGCCTGGGTCAGTGTGAGGCACTGGTATTTGGCTGTTCCCTGCTTTCTGTATCTTGTGCAGTTTTCAGCTGTGCTAAAGAGGAGCTCTTTCAAATCAGCCTTTGTGCTCAGCACAGTGAAGAATCACAAAGCCCTTGCCATGCTCCCTGGGCTGTAGGCAGTTTCCTGCAGAGGACAGAGGTGTTTCCTTCTGCTTCACCAATCTGTACTATGGATCAGGAGAACTGCCATAGAATTTCAGCCTTGGAGGAAGCCCAGAGCGCCAAGGTGGCTGGTTGTGATAGATTGCTGGGTTTGTGTTTGCAAGCAGTTCTCATAAATGCTTTGTACCCACACAGCCTGAGTTACACTGCAGGGGTTTGGGGGTGCCAGGATGGAGCAGTGCTAGGGGTGTTTGCAGGCTGGGAGGCAGCAGGGGTGCTGCTGGTGAGCAGGTGTCCCTGCAACTCAAGTTTTCCAGGCCTCTGCCCAGGCTGCAGAGACTTGGGAGCCTCAGCACCATCTCCTTTGCCATTTGCCCCAACTCCACTGGGAGGCTGCTGCTTTCTGTGAGGAGTGGAATGAGGTGCTCTCCGGGCACAGGAGCTTGTCCAGGTTCTTCACAGAGGTGCAGGATTGGAGCAAAGGGTCACTGCTCCCAGCCCTGTGCCACAGAGGGCTCAGCAGGCCCTGCAGTTGCCGGGGTGCACAGGTCACCAGGGGCACTGCCGAGGCTGCAGGTGCTGTGGAGCAGTCAGTCCTTCAGTGCCACAATTGACTCAAGTCTGGTCTGGCTGGGAGCCACTGGCTGCCCAGCACAGCGGAGCCCCCTGCTTCGTCTGCATTTTACTCTGTCTTGCACCTTTTGCAAGAAGCTTTCCAGCTGCTGCACCAGCCATTGACCCCTGTGTGGGCTGAATGATCCTACTGAGTGTGCCTGTGCTCTCTCCCCACAGCTCAGCCACCCCGACCTGGTGGAGGGACTCGTTCTTATTAATGTTGATCCATGTGCAAAGGGATGGATTGACTGGGCAGCATCCAAGGTGAGATTCTGCTTCCCCACACCATCTGCTGTCCACAGCACTTAATGAACAGCGTGTAGAGTATGCAAAATGACAGAATATCCATTTCTGGCAAGAGCTGTGCATACCATTTCTGCCCCTGCAGCCTTCTCAGTCTGGGTGTAGCATGGCCTTGGCCATTAGGAGCAGGGGTAGGTGTGGTCATATGTGAATGAGAGATGCAGGTGATCTGCTTGGAGGTGAGTGGCTGTAAAGCACTCAGCTTTCCTCTGACTCAGTACACCTGCTTGCAGGCTTCATGGATTGAGATTGTATGGATCTCTTAATTATTCTGGCCCCTTGCAGTTATTTAGAGTCCAGGTTTCTGGACAGCTGTGTTGTGTGTGCACATGTTTCTTTGAAGCTTTGCGTGCCTGTCCCACACTTCAGCATTTGCTTCATATATCACTTGAATAGTTTCTTTGTTATTTTCTTTGATCTGAGGAGTAGCTTTGCAATGTGTAATGAATCTGCTTTTCCCAGTTATTCTCCCTCCTCCTCATTCATGGTCACTCTTCAGTTTTCAGGATGGACAACAAACATAGTGGATATTGTCCTGGCACATCATTTTGGCCACGTGAGTACCCAGCAGGTGTTACTGTTGCCCATGTAACTGTACATGGAGCTATAACTTCTGTACGTACCTGCCCCAAAAAGTGCTGGTCCATCAGCTAAGGGTTGCCACAGGTAGTACCATCTTCTCTGTGTATCACTCTCACGTCGGGGGTTGCATGCTGTGGGGAGCACACACATCTGCACTCTTGCCCTGACTGTCTCCAGGCATGTTAAGGCAGTAATGTCCCACACACTAGTGGTAGAACTCCTTTGTGGTACCCTGACCACTGCCTGCAGAAACAAGTGGCAGCCAGTTCTCTGTAGCCAGCATGGAAGCCTTTGAACTTTGGGCAGAGCCCTCCTGCAATACATCAGCACTGTAAGGAGTGCTTCCTTGCATTCCCTGCTCTTTCTGTCTCTCTAAGAATGCAGTTTCTTCTTGCAACTGGGTGCTGGGATTGAACTTTCCTTTGGTCCCGATCTTGCTGCTTACCTATAAAGCTTTGCTTTTTTAACATTAAGCATAAGTGAAAAACCTTCCTAACCCAGAGTAATTTGTATTGTGTAAGCATTAGCAAGGCTTGGGAGTTAACTTATCCCATCTCAGGATACCGGTACTCTTGCAGCAGTTGGACACTGTCAGCTGTAAAACTGTAGTCACGTTACCAAAACATGGCAGGTACCAGGCATGTCACACAAACACCTCATGTCTCCTGGGGACTGATGCACTCTAAAGTTGCTGCCCTCTGTGCCACTACTCACAGGGAGTGACATGTATGGAGGCACTTAATGCTTCGGTATTTTTATGACTATTGATCCTTTACTTGTGAAAAATATTGTTTCCTGTCTTTCAATTCTGCTTTTGTACAGGAGGAACTGCAGGCAAATCTAGATTTGATCCAAACATACAGGCTTCATATTGCGCAGGACATTAACCAAGATAACCTTCAGCTGTTCCTCACCTCATACAACAGGTACAGGATGCCTTTTTTCCTGACAGAGTGCTCACATACTTCCCTGCTCAGGAGATTTGCTGCCATATGTATTATCCTACTGAATATTATGTCAGGGGAACCTTTGTCCTAAGCCTAGTCTTCAGCTGTTATCCTGAGCCAAGCCCAGGCCTCTAGTGTGCCCACAGACCCTGTCACACCTCCACAGAGCCTCTCTGGGCATGCAGGTAATGCCAGGAGAGCACAGATTCTGTTTGCTGTGGATGACTGCAAGGGCTCTTGCTCATGGCATGGCACAGGGGATGATAACCTGTTGCCTGGGTGGTGGAGCCAGTACTCATGGTTGGACTTTGTGTGCTCCCATGATAACCAGTTTCCTCGGTAGATTTGATGGAGAATTGTTCTATCTTTCAGTCGTAGAGACCTGGAAATTGAGAGACCAGTTGTTGGTGTCAATGAAACAACTGCAAAAACACTCAAGTAAGTTGCTCTGAATCAGCCTGTCTTAAGTTAGTGGCTGTGCAGTCCCTTCAGCAGAAAAGATGCTGTTGCTTCTCAGCAAGAACCCCACCAGGCCCAAGCGCTTGGAAGCCTGTGTAGGACAGTGCTGGGCTGTGAGGCAGGACTCTTGTCTGCAGTGGGGCAGAGCAGTGTCTGGAAGCCCTCATTAAGAACATGCTGAGATTCTCCAGAAGGCAGGGTCAGAGGCACATGTGTGCAACAGCAGTGGCAGTTGGGACAGCGTTGGGTTGAGTGCATGTGCAAGCCCTGGAGAATATTTTGGTGTTACAAAATACCAAAGTGTGGTGGCAGGCAGGGTTCTGCTGAGCTTTTTTTTGTTAACTTTTCATGAGGCTATTGGTTCACAGTGCTCAACCTTCTCAGAAATCCCTTTGATGCACTGTGAGTAACACCTCTGCTTTGGTTTTTGCCCAGGTGCCCTGCCTTGCTCGTTGTTGGTGACAACTCCCCTGCTGTGGAAGCAGTGGTACGTATCCATGAACGCTCCCTCTCCTCACATCCCCCCTCAGGTCACTCAGCAACCCTGCAGAGCCTTCACCTTGCCCAGAACTAGTCAGAGGCAGTGGCTCTTGGTCCCAAGCTCTTTTCTAGTCCCTCAACTACTCATGGGAGAGCTGAGGCTCCGGAGACTAAACAGCCCTCAGGGCAGCTCCAGGGTGAAGATGGCAGGATCTGAATGAGCACCTCACTCGACAGGTGATGCAGAGGACCCTTTTCAGGATCGTGCGTCCTTCGCCTGCAGTGCGGTTCGACTCATGAATTGCTGTTCTCTTGCTGTTACATTGCGGCTATCTGAGGATTAAAAATATCCAGTGTGACTCCAGTTCCTGTGGTGTAGAGTCCCACAGAGCTCTGCTAAAGCACTGCATCGTTGGGAAGGCAGCATTAAGAAGCATCTCCTTCCTGTTACCCTCTGCAGACACCCATAACCTGTTCCCTCCCAGCACAGCTATGAATAGGACATGGCCCAGTGCAGTGTGCTTGTGGTGGATGTTGTTCCTCCCTGGCAGCTGGTGAATGTCCCTCACATTCACCCCCACAGGGGGTTTTGATCAAAAGTATTTGTGTAAAACCACGGAATAGTGTAGAAGTCTCTTAAAGCAGTAGCTTGGACCTAAGAGGTAATGCATGGAGGGCATTTTCTGGCTTTGGCTTATTGCCTTTTCACCAATCTGTTTGATCTGCAAGTCTGAAACACAGTCTGCAAGTTTTGACTTTGCTAAGGTACTATCCCTCAGGATTCCCATTGTCTCCTGGCCACAGCATGGGTACAGGGTAGGGTCTTCTCCAACCTGTCTGGCTGCCCAGGTTCCCATCCCATGATAACCTCCCTTGCTGAGGTTGCTTTTCCTATGAGCCCCCCACCTATTCCCTCTTTACTGCAGCCTTACAGAGAAGAGTGGCCTCCTTGTCTGGCTAAGGGACTGAGTGCTCTCCCTTGGGCTGCACTGCGCAGAAGTCTCCTTCCCTCCCAGTCTTCCTGTCAGAGCCCAGAAGGTGCTCCAGGGTTTCATGGTGCATTGCAAAAATGGGGTGATTTTCTTGAAGTTATGATCTGTCACCACAAGGTCCTTTGGCTGGAACACCTGCCATTCCTCCCTGAATCTTTTGTTCATTGTTCTCTTCCTACAGACTCTCTGCTTTCTTGCTCAGTCGTTCTTGGTCCCAGAGAAATTCCCATTGCTGAAGACAGCCACTGCCTCTGGTGCAGCTGCCCTGCATTTTACATCTGACTCTTCATGTTTTCTGTGTGATACCATGTCCCTCTCTCCTTCTGTTCTAGGTGGAATGCAATTCACGTCTTGACCCAACCAAAACAACCCTTCTGAAGGCGAGTGCCACTCCAGAATCATTCTGGCCTACACAAAGACACTGGTTTTGCCAAGCCCAGCTGCATTTAGGTTTTTGCCTTCCATGCATTTGGCTTTAAGAAGTTTGTGTACAGAGCTCTGTTGTCTCCTCCTTGGAGCCAGAGCTGGGAAGGAAGCATTTGTCAGGGTGTCCCTGAATCCCTGCTTTATGGCCACCTTCAACCTGCAGGGAAGACCCACCAAGAGTTGGCAGAGGTGCCCTGCTCTCTGCAGCAGCACCATCCCTTTTCCCAGCTTTGTCCCAGTCCTTCCCACCCTTCCCCATGCCCTGCAGTGTGCCAGACAGCTGCTGCCTGGCAGTGCAAAGTGACAGGTTTGGGCAGAGTGGCCAGGAAGCAGTGATGGTGCAGGGTTACTGCTGGGCTTCTGCAGTGTGGCCTGAGGTCGCCTGGTGGCACGGCCTCCAGCAGCAGGTGCCAGAAGGTGTCACCTGGCCTTGCTCCAGCTGCAGAGGTGAGGTGATGGAAGCTATGGTGTGGCACACTCAGCCTGGGTGGGTGGGCAGTGCTGGGGTGGTCTGGAGTTGTCCCCCTGGGGTGGGAAGGACAGCTCAACCTGCTTTTTGTTCCCTCTTGCAGATGGCTGACTGCGGGGGCTTGCCCCAGGTGGTTCAGGTGAGACACACCTTGGTTCTCCCATGGCGTTTGTGTGGTACAGAGCCCTTTGTTCTGCTTGCACTAACGCCACCCTTCTCTGTTTCTACAGCCTGGCAAGCTCACTGAAGCCTTCAAGTACTTTGTGCAGGGAATGGGCTACAGTAAGTGGCAGACACATTTCTGTGGTTTGGAGCAGGGTTGTCATGAAAGGACCTCAGCCTATCTGGTCCATCTGAGCCCACTGGCATCTGTGTCCCTATCCCTGAGCTAGGGTGGTTGCCAGGAGATCCATCCATGCTGGAAAATCAACTACTGTGCTGACAAGCCTCAGCATGTCATGTGACCTGACACGTGTTGGTGACTCCTTTTTGGTTGCTGGTGTTGGTAAAACCTTGTAAGTCTGTCTCTGTGCCAGTCCAGAAAAGTGTGTTCCCAAGAACAGCAGCTCTTCCGTGTGTACCTTCTGTGAAGGAGAAGGAGGTAGTGGTGCAGCCTCAGAGCTGGGACAGGTACACAACAGCTCTTCCCATTCTCCTTAGATGTTCCTGTTTCTCTCAGACTCTCACCAGGGATGAGCAATACCCCGGAATGAATCCCTCTAATGGTCAAACAGAGAACTGGGTGACTTCTGAGACACCCAGGTAGCGCAGAGAGAGCAGTGCTTTGAGCCAGTGCTTGCCCTGCCCTATGGCTTCTTCTCTGTGCTTGGGGGCAGAAGACATTGTCACCTGAGTGTGTCAGGCTAACAGCTGCTCGGCTCCCTGCCCTTGGCGTTTCTGCATAACTGGAGAAGAGCTTCTTTACCTCCGAGAAGGGCTTTGCTACAGGGGATGTCAGGAGAAGGCCTGTCTCACCTGCTGGGGCCAGGAGTTCCCTTCTGTGGCTGATAAACCTTCAGAAGCTGGAGTTAGGGAAGGGGTTGGTTTGTGTGACTGGCTAACCACTCAGCATGGCCACCGTGGCCGCTGGGATACTTGCAATGATCTCCACACAGCCAGCAGTTCTTTGCCAGCTCATGGTCCGGGCTCAGCAGAAGGTTCTGTCCTTTTCCTCAGAGTTAACATGAATGTGTAGGACAGTCCTGTTCTGCAGGGCTGGCCAGAGGAGCCCAATCCTGCAGAGGAAGATGCTGTGTGAGAAGGGTCCCTCAGCCTCACAACATGAGAGCGTTTCGACGTTCATGTCTCTTGTGTTCCTGGTGTTAGTAAAGTCAGCAAGTGCTGCCATCAGGACTTCAGAAGCACTTTGGGGGTCAGCTCTCTTGTCAGGAGGATGTGCAGCACTGAGGAAGGACATGGGGCAATTTTCTCCTTCCAGAACTAATAGCTAGTTCCAGAATAGTTTTCCCAGCTTTGATGGGCAAGACTGGGGCACTGGGGAGCGTGGTCATCAAGGCTGGCTCTCTTGGGGAGGACAAGGGAGAAGCAAATCACAACTGGGCACTGCAAGAAATGCAGAAGCCAGTTCTCCAACAGCTGTTCTATGCGTGCTCTATGTTGGCTGAAGCAGCTGGACCTTCTTGTGCTGACACAGCAGGTGGAAGGTCACACCTTGCAGGAGACTTGTAGCAGGAGTCTGATTCTGTCATCCCAAAGACAGGAATTTCTGTCCCATATCTGAGTTACACAGTATAGCCCAGGGAAACAACACATCTGTTGAGCAGGTGTGGGGTGTGCAGTGGGGAGTCAATGTCATCAGGTACATTGCAATTTTCAGCTAAGGACTGAAGAGATCTGCCACAATGGGTTTTGGGGTGAGCTTGGTGTCTCCCTGAGATGCTGTTCTTACAAATCCTGGGAGCGTTCAGCACAGTGTGTGAGTGGGGAGCAAAGGTACTGGGGGTCCCAGGAGCAGTGCAGCCATGAGTCACACACCACAACTAATTGGCTTTTTCCTGTATTCATCCCTTTCCTTGTCTCATGTTGTTTCCAGTCCCTTATGTGCAGCTCAGCCACCTAAGCACTGAGTCAGGTACCTCCAGCCATGCGTCCACCTCGGCCCCGCTCTGTGTGCTGAGTGGAACTGTCCTGCGGGTGCTTTGCTCTGTCTCGGCATGTCCTGCTGTGGGTGGGCTGGGCATTGTACCGTGTCTGTGCCATGGGTCTCCACCTTTCATTTGTATTTTGTTGATTGTTGCATGACTTCAGCTCTGTGGTTTTCTAGAGTGACGAGACTGACTTTCAAAAGGTCACCCATGCCACAGCTGCCTTGGTTTGCACAGACACTGGCCGTGACTGCACTTGCAAATGATCAGTTACACTGCTGGCATTTGCTCACCTTGGACCTTTTGAAATTAGGCCTTAAACATCTCGCTTTAGACGTGCAAAGACTTAATTTTGGCAGCGAAGAGCGAGTTTTCTTCCTCACAAGGGGGACAGCTCTCTGTATGCTGACCTTGCCACACCCAGCTGTGTGTCCGTGGTGCCGGTCCGGTGCTGCCCCGGGCTGAGCCGTGCTGTGCTCTCTCTCGCAGTGCCGGCACTGCCCCGGGCTGAGCCGCGCTGTGCTCTCTCTTGCCCCGGGCTGAGCCGCTCTGTGCTCTCTCTTACAGTGCCGGCCGCCAGCATGACGCGGCTGATGCGCTCCCGCAGCCACTCCTCGTCCAGCGTGGGCTCCGGCGAGAGCAGCCGCAGCCGCTCCCACGCCAGCACCCACGGGGAAGGCAGTGCTGGAACCCCGGAAGGAATTGACCTCCAGGCTGCACCTCAAACCATGGAAGTATCCTGTTAGGCAGAAGCCCGTCCTCTGGATTTAGACAGCTCCACTTGCCCCACTGAACCCACTCAGAATCTAGCATTTCGTCCAACATGGCATTAACTGTTCTCTCTAACCTGTGCATGCCCATCCGAGCAGCCACCTCCTTGGTAGTCTGTACTTGGCATTACTTTGATCCTTTCTGTATCCCCTTGGCATCACAGCCTCTTTAAATCTTGTTGACATTCCTCTGTCTTAGTAAGTCCCGTTACTGTACATGCTGATGCCATCTCCTATCTGTGCTGTGTATCAATCCAGATGACAGCCGTTGTCTCCCCTCTTCATTTAAATATAATTTCTGTGGCTTTGTGAGGTTTAGAATTGCTTTCTAGTTGTGCTTCTGCTAAAGGACCCTTGTGGTACAGTTGGTATGGCATCGGTGGGACGTGGGAGACCAAGACCTCAAGGATGTGGCACTCCAGGCATTGGAGCAGGCAGTGCTCTGTGTGGAGCTGTGCCTGGGGTGCAGAGCCCACTGGAGGGTCTGTGTGTTCCCACATGCCAGGCAGCCATGAGAAAAACAAATGGTCAGGAATAGTGTCTTGATCTCATCTGTGTGTGTGTTAAGAAGGAGCAGAGTGATTTCTTACCTGAGCCTCCTGAAAGAGCAAAGCAATTAAGCAGTAAACTTACACAAACAAGGTGCACTATTAACCAAGTACAAGGGATTAAACTCCAGCAGCCCTGGCTCCCAGACCACCTCCACAACCCTCTGCTGGCCCGGCAGAAGGTCAGGATGCAATGGCAGTGGTCACTGTTCTACCCTGGCACAGGTGAATCTTTAACATTGAGCAGATTGTGGAATGGGAAGCAGTGCCCCTTGCCAGGTGGAGATCCCAGAATCTCCTGCACTGCCAGCTCTGCCTCCCACAGCTGCTTCCCGGGCCGAGTCTGCACAGGGTGCAGTTACCTGAGGGCAGGAATGTGACAGCCAGCAATCACACATTCCTGTGAGTCGGGTCAGAAGGGTGAGCAGAGAACACCTCTGTGCAGGTACTAGTTCCTGTCTTTGTGGAATTCACAATTCTGCTGCCTTTTTACACCTGGCCAGGTCAGCAAGGGTGGGCAGCAGATGCCTGCTGTGTGCCAGGGTCTGGTGTTAAAATGGGAGAAAAGGGATGAGTGGTCAGGCTGCTGCAGGTCTTGATGGATGGGCAAAACATCCTTTCCTCACTGCTAAGCAGCCCTGCCCCACTGGGAGCAGCTCCTGCCAGGGTCATGCTCATGTTCTGCTCCATTTCAGGTAGGGAATGGGACCGGGAGGCTCTGCCTGAGGGGGACTTTGTACCAGTTATTGAATAAAGCTATAACTAACTCATTGTTACCCCATGTGCTCCTGGTGTTTCTCTTGGCACAACCTGCACTCCTGTGGGTTTGCCAGTCTGGGTGTCTCCTGCTGTGAGCAGCCAACTTCTTCATGGCAGGGAGAAGACTGGGCACCCCTGCACCAGGTGGCTCTGTGGCCTGTGGCAGAGGCTGTCCAAGGGTTCTGGAGAGCTGACCTCTACCAAAATGCAACTAGAAACATCTAGAATGGAGACAAAACAACCTTTTTGCTGTAACACAGGCAAGAACCACCTCCCACCAGCCAGCACTCAGAGCTGCAAGTGCTCGGAGCCACCTGCCCTCCCTGGTCAGTGCTCTGCATGTTCCATGAGTGTGACACAGAGTTAAGCTGCAACCTGTGACAAGGCCACTGCCATGGCACAAGAGGGCAGAGGGCAGTTTGGGGGCAGTGGGATGTCTGTTGGCACATATGCCCCATGGCCAGGCCTGGGGAAGGGACAGGCATGTGCCACAGCTGGTGCTTCACCTGCTGCTTTCCAGACCCAGTTTCTGCTGCCGCTGTCAGGTGTCACCACAATCCACGGAGAGCCCGTGGGGCTGGAGCAGGGTTCCAGCCCTGGGCATGAGTTGTGCCATGGGGTGGGATCTTGCGGCCTGGACTGTCTCAGACTTTGGGGAGGTCATGGCAGGAATGAGATGAAGTGTTCTCCTGAATTGCACACTGAATCACAGTTGAGAAATGGGGAACTCTGGGCAAAAAAAACTATCAACGAATGAAGAGTAGGTACAAAGGGATTAAATAAGCCAAAAGAGAAGTTGGAATGTGGAGGAGACAGGAGACCCCCAGAGAGACCTGGCCCCCAGAGAGGGGGCAGTTCAGCATGTCTGGGTGTGGGTGCTGCATGCAAAGCACCATGTGCAGGACAGGAGCCGGTGTGGGTGCAGCACTGGGGCCTCACAGCAGCAGACTGCACTCAGGAACTGTCCTGTATCCATTTCCAGTAGGAAATACAGCCCCCCAAAAAAGGAAAACACAATAGTGAAATGACAGGGAAATGAGTCAGGGGAAATCATCCAGCAGCAAGGGTGGGTACAAGCTCAGCGAGTGCTGCTCATGATGATGTGGAGCAGGAGAGCTCCAAGCTCCAGGCTGCTCCTGGACCAGGAGCCCAGGTTAATCTGTAGATGAGATTTTAGCAATTTGGAAGAGAAGTGATTTAGCAGAGAGTGCTGTTGCCATGGTGGCTCACAGGCAGAAGCAAGGCAAGATCTATAGTGATGGTTGCCATAGATTTTATTACCCCAAGGATAACTGGGAAAAGTAAACTTGATTTTATTTTACAATACTTTGTCTCTTAGAAAGGCAAAAAAACAAAGCAAAACACAAGGTGAGAAATCAGGTTTTAGTAAAGGACAGTGGTTCTTTGGGTGGCATGAACAACACCTACCAAATCCAGGCAAAGAAATGACCTTCCCTGGACTGGGGTCCTGAACCTGACTGGCTGCTGGGGTGTAGGCTGTGGGGCAGGGATGTGTGAGTATTCCCACTCCTCCACAGGCAGCATGGAGGGTGGAATAAGTCCCTGTAAAAGGTCAAAGTGTTTCCCTGACCTCTTTCTGCTGTCAGGAGCTGGGATACCTCAGTGGAGGGGGCTCAGCCAGGGAATCACAGAATCATAGAATCAACTGGGTTGGAAGAGACCTCCAAGATTGTCAAGTCCAACCCTTGATCCAACACCACTGTGATCACCAGATCATGGCACTGAGTGCCACATCCAGGCTCATCTTAAAAGCCTCCAGGGATGGGGAATCCACCCCCTCTCTGGGCAGCCCATTCCAATGCCTGGTTACTTTCTCTGTAAAGAATTTCTTTCTAATATCCAGCCTAAACCTCCCCTAGCAGAGCTCAGGCTGTGCCCTCTTGTTCTACTGCTGGTTCCTGGGAGAAGAGACCAACCCCCACCTGGCTACAACCTCCTTTCAGGGAGTTGGAGAGAGTTATGAGGTCTCCTCTGAGCCTCCTCTTCTCCAGACTAACCAACCCCAGCTTCCTCAGCCTCTCCCCATAGGACTTATGCTCCATTCCCTTCACCAGCTTCGTTGCTCTTCTCTGGACCCAGAACTCAACACAACACTCAAGG
>VWZD01007775.1:44726-57976 GCA_013396695.1 Sakesphorus luctuosus | reverse complement strand
ACAGCTCCTCTGAGTATGTGATTTGATGTCAGTTGCATTATTTGAGTTATAATCTTTGGCATTTTACAAGCAATTTAATGGTATAGTTGAAAAACTCTAATCAATTAATTTACTCAATTAATTTCTTGTTAGTAGCCAGAGAGCCTATCACTAGTAAAACTGTTCAAACTCATTAGAGAATAATCACTGTCAGCTATGTTGAAATTGACTTTCACATTTCCTGACACTTTTTCATGTTTTTTCACAATGGATTTCTGTGATCATGCTGTTTGCTGTTTAGTTCATTAACTGAATCTGAAAAGAGTGATAGAATTGAATATTACACTTCAAAGTAGTAATTGAGATATAGGATTATATATCATGCCATCCACAAATATTAAGAGAAAAATATCCTAAACAGATAAATAAAAGAAAAATAAATATAAGAAACAAATTGTGCAGCGAAGATAATAGGGCACAGTGAATGCTGATGTTTCACTGCAAAATCTAGTGAATATGACACAGGACTGAAAATAAGTATGTTCATATACATGGATGACTAGATGTGACTAGAACTGTGCTCTGAAAGCAACAACCCCTGACTCCTGAAAAAAACTTTTGTTACATTGAGATCAGCAGTACATCAGAACACTGTGCAGAGAAGAGCAGATTCACAACCATCTGACAAGACTGTAATGAACAGATAAGCTTAAGCTGCTTAACAGGGCATGAGCAGTCTTGAATCATGTTCTTAAAATTCTTTTAACAAATTATTCTTCTGTGTAAAATATGCAAGCAGCCTTTGTAGTTGTCCATCCCATATGATTGCTGAGATGTTAACTGTGTTCTTTAGGAGATGAGCTTAAATTTGTTAAAAAAGAAGAGAGTAAATGCAAATTTCTTACTCCAAAGCATTCTAACCCACAATTTTTTGTAACTTCTCATAAAAAGTTATTAGTGTGTTATAATGTATCAGAAACTGGGATGCAAAACCACTGTCATGGTATCAATAAAGTTTTAAAAAGAGGAATAAAAATACACACATTTGCAAATGAAACTGATGCAAATAGTAAAGACCCCTTAAAATTTCATCCTACATAGGCTGCAAAATTAAAACTGCCGTGGATCATATTGGTAATTTCCCTCTCTAAAAAATCTAAATCATTAGCTACAAAAGCTAAGAATCGCTGTTGCGACAAGTAAGTTACTATATAGAAATGAAGAAGGTCTCCCTCTTTTTTTTTTTTTTTTAGTGTATAAACGGTATTGCACAAATGTGGTTAAACAAATCAGTTACTTGGCTAACATATATTTTTTGAAAAAACAGCTGTCTGTATGCATCCAGGTGGATGTTCTCAGAAGGGAGAGAGGCGTTCTGGGTTCTATAACCAGAAAGTAACCTTGAATTAATTTTTTTACACTTCTGAACTTGTATGTGTTAAATATCTTTGGACCATGCCCCACCTCATAGGGGACTTATGTGTCTATTTTTCCTGATCTCTCTTGCCTTTGATTGAGACTATTCTGTACATGTATAAATATTGTGTTGCCATCACAGGGTAGTGCAGTGGACAGGGAGGGGATTACCTAACTAGCCTAGGCATGTCCCAGAGGAGGCAATTTGCTTTGGTTAAATCTCAAGAAAGAGATATAAAGTGCATCCAAGTCTTCTCTTTCCAGACACCATGCTGACATTTCAGTGAAAGATGTGCTGTTTCCACTGATGGAATCACATGCTGCACCTTGGAATCCTAATTCTTTACACTTCTGGAATAGAGATGTGAGTGTCAATCCAAGTCTCCCTTTTCTTTCCTCAACTCTCTGCAGACTCAAAGGATGAAATACGTTAGGAGTCTAATCCAAAACCTGATAATTCTTTCTGCTTGCATCAAACTTAATCTGCCAATGTTCGTTTGAAAGAAGATACTTCTTTTATTTAAGAATGATTCTGAACATCTGGTTTTGGATAGGATTTTTGCTAGTATAATCAGTATTTATATTTATAGATATATTTTTCCAAAAGAACCCCTTGTATGCTTGAATACAGATATATCTAAAATAATCTTACAGTTTGTAAGATCTCTTCTATTGCCAGCTTTGACTTTATTCCATCCCTAGTGTTATCTCTAGGTTTTCCTTGTGTGTGTGATTATGCAGGAGTCATGAGTGGTTTCCGAACTGAAATTTCTATTTCTCTGGTAAATAAGATGCTTTAAAAAACCCTTTCTGTAGCATCTAGTTATACCAAACAAAAACACAGACTACTACAGCTCTGTTGAAGAATTTAGATTAACTGCAGATATTATTATTTCTAACCTCCATTTAACTAAAGTTAGCAGATACTATGTTTTCTGTAAGAATGGAATTATGAAGTGTTAAATGTGAATTTGAATTTCTTAGCTTTTTTCCATTTTGTGCCACATGCCTATTGTTTTTTTTAGCTCAATTGGCTGATGGTAATTTGTTCCATGTAGTTTTAACAACTGTGTGTGTTGGAGCTAGAGGGATTTATTGATAGTAATAAAATTTTGTTACAGATTTCATGTAATTTTCCTTCTAACCTTTTTTTTAACAATATTTTTTATTTGATATCTTTGAAGCACTCTGGCTAAAAACTGTACATAAGCACTTTGCAAAAGTACTGTTCTATTTATAAAGAGAGGTAAGATTCTGAGAGAATGAGGAAGATGGGGAATTAAATTAAAGGATCTTACAGATCTTTATACTGTTAATGCCACTCATGCTTCAGTAAAAATACCAGTTTGATTTTCCACACTGGAGTTCAAAATGCTTGAAATAATGTAAAAAATATCCCATATTTTTGTATAACATGATATTATTTTAACTATTCAAAAATTTACTAACTGCATTAATTTTATAAAGAGAAGTAAAGAATGTGCAACTGATTTCCAAATTAGTTGTTTCTAGAAATGCTAGAGATAACAGCAGTTAGTGTAAAAAAGCCAAAAAACCCAAACAACAAAACTAAACAGAGAAATAAAAAATGCAAATAATTTTCTTTTAAAATATCATTTTGATTTCTTGGAAGAGTCATAGAATTATAGAATATCCTGACCTGGAAGAGGTCATCAAAGTCCAAATCCTGGCCCTGCACAGAACAGCCCCAAGGATCACCCCACGTGCCTGAGAGCCTTGCTCAAACACTTCAGCTCTGTCAGGCTTACTGCCTTGACCATTACTTGACCATTACTGCCTTGACCATTTCCCCTGACCATTCTAGTGCCCAAACCCTCTCTGGGTGAAGAACCTTTTCCTGCATATAACCTAAGTTTCCCCTCACACAGCTTCATGCTGTTCCCTCAGGTCTGATTGCTGGCCACCAGAGAGAAGAGATCAGTGCCTGCCCCTTTGTTTCTACTTGTGAAGAACCTGTGGGCCGCAAGAAAATCTCATGCTACTTTGAGTATAGAATATCCATTGCAGCTCCTGGGGAAACAAACAAAAAAAAGACATTCCAGCTAAACTTGCTGCTCTGACTTTATGAAATCCCAAAATACATGAGCATGTTATGCAAGGTTTTTAGTAATTCCTTTTATGTGTCCACAAATAGGTTCTCAGCAATCAAATGCCTTTTATTATTTGTTATCCCTTGAGTTCTGGAGGGGATCCTTTATGAAGGAGATTGTACTATACCAAAAGATAATATTGCCCCCAAGAATCTCTAGCATTGGTTTAAAATATATGTAGTTTTTCACCTTTCATGACAAAAGTGCAATCATAACAAACCTATATTTTTAGAATAAAATTTTATTGTCAGTCTACCATTTAAAAGTAGAAATTAGTCTTCTGGGTGAAGAACCTCTTTCTAATATCCAAATGAAACCTCCCCTGACGCAACTTCAGGCCATTCCTTTGGGTCCTGTCACTGGTCACCACAGAGATTAGTGCCTGCCCCTCCTCTTCCCCTCATGAGGAAGTTGTAGACTGCAGTAGGGTCACTCCTCAGTCTCCTCTTCTCCAGGCTGAACAGACCAAGTATCCTTCAGCTGCTGCTCATTCGGCTTCCCCTCAAGGCCCTTCACCATGTTCGTTGCCCTCCTTTGGACACTCTCCAATAGCTTAATATCTTTCTTATACTGTCTCACTCAAAACTGCACACAATATCCAAGGTGAGGCACCCCAGTGCAGAGCAAAGTGGGAAAATCCCCTCCCCTGACTGGCTGGCGATGCTTTGCCTGATGCCCCCCAGGACATGGTTGGCCCTCCTGGCAGCCAGGGCACTGCTGGCATATTCAACTGCAGTCACCAAAACTGCACGCGATATTCAAGGTGATGCCACACCAGTGAGGAGTACAGCATGAAATAAACAGGTTTTGAATTAAGAATATGTCAAAATGCATGTTAGAAAGGAGCTTGATTTAATCATTCTTATGAATTACTGCCACTTTGTTGAAACATTCCATATTAAGGTACTGAAAAATGATTGCAATGGATATACTCAATTCTGAGTATATTAATAAGAATTTTGTCCTGTGAAGTATTTTGTGTTATCCTCAGCCTTCAGTTTTGTTGTGGTTTCAGCTAAGTTAAAGTTAACTTCTTCTCAGTTACTGTTACATTGCTGTGTTTTTGATTTGGAATGAGAATGATGATGACACTCTGATGTTTTGGGTTTTTTTGCTAAGTCTTGTTTATGCTAAATCAAGGACTCATACTCTGCCAGCAAAGGGTGTGCAAAAGAAACTGGGAGGGAGCATTGCCAGGACGGGTGACCTGAACTGACCAAGGGGTATTCCACACCACAGAATGTCAAGTGTAGTATGCAAACTGGGAGGAGCTACCCAGAAAGGGAGCCAAACTGGGTTCAGGAATGGGGGTCTGGCATCTGTCAGTGGGTGGTGAACACTTGTGATGTGTTTTTTCCCCCATTATCATTTACCATTATTACTGGTTTTACTTTATTTTCAGTACTTAAACTTTCTTAACTTACAAGTTTTGCTTTGCTTCTCCTCCCCATTCCACTGAATTACAGGGAAGAGAAGGAGGTTGAGTGAGTGGCTGTGAGGTGCTTAATTTCCAGCTGGGCTTAAACCAGGACTGTTTTCTTATGCTATTTTCTGGTCTTGTGTCTATTCCATATTATCCTCTGTTTGTTACTTTCCAGATTATTTCCATTTCTTCAACAATTACCTTTGTTTGCTATGTGTGGATAGTTGGACCTACAAAGGAAATTAATTTTGTTTTCTTTTCTTTGTATTTTTGAAGTCTCCTATTATTTTCCATTATATTTCTTCAGTCAGTTATTGAATGTGTTTGTAACAAATTCTAGCTTGTCATAAGTGATATAATGATTTCACATTACTTTGTATTACTCATGTAGACTTTCTATGGAGATTTTGCATCCATTTTCAACATAAGGTTCATCGATAGTTTCTCATTATTTCCCTTGCCTGAGAAGAATTTTTAAGAAGCAGATTTCTTAAAGAAAAATCTTTACTTAAGCAAAGTCCCTTAAGATTATCTATAATTTGCTTTCACCTCAAAAGGGATTAATACTGACTTTCATGTCCAAAAGAACCATGTAACCAAAGAAATTTGAAGGGTAAGACCTTAGATGACATAAATGGTAGTGGTCTCAAAGAAGTGAAAAGATGCTGAGGTAGTGGCCAATTTTAAACTGAGAGCTAACGCATGGGGTGTGAATATAACCAAAAACTTCTATCTTCACCCCATTGTTGATTTTAGTCTGTATTTGTGTCAAATGAAATTTTCTTTAGCTAAAACTTTGCACTTTATTTACCTGTTTGAATATCTGCAATCATCTTTAAGCTTGCTCTGTAACACAAATAACATACTTATGCTGATTGCTACAGACATTTAAATAGGCATAGTGGTCTCTAACACCAAGGAAACTTTAGTGTTTTAAGAATGTATTTTTATTTTGAGATAAAAATACTGGGTTTTTTAAGGCATTTTGCCAGGGGGGGAAAAAACCCCCTAGAGCATGTCAAATAAGAATTGAAGAATAAATATTGAAGAATAATTTAACAAATATTCTTCAAATAGATGTTATTTTCAGGTCCAGAATGCTACCAAATTAATTTGGTTTAGACATTTTCTGCAAGAACAGTGTTACAGATACAGGATTTTTTTTAATATAAATTATCTCAAAACTCTCTCTATTATTCAAAGTAATAACTGTCTCTCTGGTTGACAGCTTGAAAAAACCCCAATGCTTTATGGCACTGAGAGAACATTCATTAAATACTTGCAGCACTTGTTAATCTCAATTCATTTTTCAAAGGTTATACTTTTAATATAATTCCAAACCCAAGCTTTAGTAGCAGACAGGAAGTTAGAAAAATCTCTGCCAAGATAAAAGTATTTCAAAGCAATATGGAAAATCAGAATAACAGTTAAAATGCAATTATAAACCAGGCCAGAGGTTTTATGAGCCTCATACACATGAGGAAGTCAACAGAAGTCAGCAGAAAGATAATCCTGCAATTCAATGAGAGCTGAATCTTACAAATGAACGGTGGGTGGATGTAGGGATGTGTATGCCTTTTGTAATAGTACAATGAGATTTACATGTGACTTTTCCTTTCTTCATGGAGATTATGCTAGTTTATTGGAAAAAGTCATGAAAGTAAGCTCATCAGATGGCTACACAAAAGAACATATTATTACTGAACTTTTTAATGTGGCAAGATAATAAGCAATCTGAATTCAGCTACAGCTTAGAGAGTTCTTAACATGAAACAAAAGTTAAGGATTTCACTATTCTCTAATTGTGCATTGGCAATAGAGTTTTGCAACTTTTTTAACAGTGAGATACAAAGAATTAATTTCCCCATAATGCTCATCTTCCCTCCTAATAAAAATGAACTGCAGATCACAGTGGAATGGAAGGCGAAGGTCAAATGCTCTGTTTTACTTAACACCTCTCAATTTCACACATGGTCCTCAGCGTTCAGGTGTACAATGTTTCACACTTCAAGCACAGAAGAAAATTCCTTCAATTTTTTTTGCTTTTGTTTTCTTTAGTGCAATATCAGGGAAAATAAATCCTGATTACCAAACATCCCTCAGCATTGTGTGTAAAATACAAGTCATATTTAATCTCTGTATTTTTTAATTTAATATACATTTTGTCATGAGACTTCTGTATTTGAGGAGAAGAGTATCACGGTAAGCAGTGGTGAATCTAAGTATTGTACATAAATATGCATACATAAATGTAAATAAATGCACTTCAATAGCAGAGTTATTAAGGATTGCCTAGCATATTGCAGCCCTATAACGTACTGCAGTAATCTCTTGTTTCTGGTCTCTCACTAGCTCCATGGCTGTGGCAACCATGTCTTTGTAATTGTTGTGCTGAATTGCTCAGCCTTCAGGTAGGACAAAGAAAATTTGGTTTTGATGGCATTTTGAGTAAGAATGACTTGAGACAATAGTGTGCCTGCATGTTGATTGCAGCTATAATGAATTTATAGATATTCTGATATTCCTCATTTAACAAAGTGATCTCACAGTTATGGTTTAGTCTCACATAATATGGTGATAGGCATACTCTATAATTTTTAGCAGGATTTACATCTCAATTTGTTCTGTCCAGTTTATAATGAATTAAATGTTCTCCAATTTCTTCATAATATGATATGGTTTAATTAGACTCTGATGAGAAGACAAGGTAGTCATAACACCACCTTATATTAAAAGCTATTTATGTAATGCAAGAATCCCAGTTCATTATGCTTAAAGAGTCCTGACTATATCTTCATGTTCTTTTATCTTGTCAACTTTTAATTAGTGGCAACAGCATGAGAAGACTTTGATTTCTAGAAAGTTAGCTGTCATTAACTGCTGGCTTAATTTGAATTAGCTTGATGCTCAAATACGATAACTGCTATTTAGAATTTTTACCTATCAGTAATTTTTAACTATACATTGTCTCATGTTTAGACTTTTAATTTGAAGAAAAAAAAGGCCTTTGACTACCACCTAATTATTTTCTATTTCTTTTTTATATTGTTAAAGAATTAACCAAAAATTTTATTGAAGCAGATGGTATGATTTATTTCAGTTCAGTGCAAACAAGAATAATTCAAAGAAAGGTCTTCTGAGCTGATTTTCTTGTTGTATTCCTTGATATCTCTTTGAGCTAGTGTTAGCAGTGAACATGAAGTGATGCATTCTGGGTTTATCTGACATTTACTTTCCAACAAAGTGTTCTCTGTGTCCTTCCTGAAATGTTAAAAACAAAGAAAATCAAAATAATGCTGTTACTTTTGACATGCTATGAATCTGGGAGCATTTAAAGCATTTTATTTCAGAATCACTTTGGTTTGAGTTAAACACCCTGTTGTATCTCCCAAAGAATAAGTAAAAGTTAAAGAAATGTAAAAGTACACATCTTACTCCACACTTTTTTTCTCACACTGCCTGCCTCACAGTCCCCAGACCCGCTGGCTATGGCCTGAACCATATGTGATTTCAATGTATGTAGTTGTCTACAAGTAAAAAATGTCTATTAAAAAGACATGAATATTAGGAAGGTAAAATTGAGCTTTTTTTGTTAATAGAACTTTTTTGAAGGAGGATTCACCCTCACACAAGCGGTTAAAATCACAATTTAACACATCACTCTAGGGTTGTCATGTGAAAGATTAGCTACTTATTTTGATTCTTATTAGTCTTAAATTTTGAGTAATTTGAATATTCTTCTTGTTTGCATGTATACTAACCTGAATAAGATGTTCCAGATGTGGCTGAAAGAGAAACTTAAAGTATTACTTCTTTACACTATATCATGATGACATTCATTTTGCTGCCAGTTCGTGAAAAACTTCTATCTGATGAGATGCTATATGTAGATCTTTTCCAAAATTTCCAGACTTCTTTTTTCCATTGCATAGGTAGTTATAAATACTCATTTATGCATATACACACATTTATATACACACATTTCAAATTACTTTTCCTATCAACATTATTTTTTCTCTAATATTTCTGCACCATATGGAAACGCTGATTAGTCAGTACAGTTATGTCATGTCTGAAAGGTCTGGCTTCTGGAGAAGCTAGGAAGCATCCACATAGCAGTAAAAAGTTTAAGAATCCATCTGTTGACCTATCAATTTGCTGCCTAGTTCTTACTGGACTTATCACAGACACACCATGCAGGGCTGGCCTGCAAAATTACTTCAGGTTTGTGAAAATGTGGAATGACTCTAATCTCACCTAAAACAATTCTCTTTAAGATTATTCTACTCTCAGTGTTATATTGTGAAAACATCTGAGACTGCATTTATTTACTCCTCCTGCTGCAGGTTGTCTGCTTGCAGATATCTTTTTTCAAAAAAAATGGTTTACACATACACATTTATGAGCATTTTAAGTAGGAGAAAGAGGAGAAGGGGAAAGTGGGGGAGAGGGCGGAGGAATTACACCAAACCCAGACTTTAAATAAATTAAGGAAAATGTTAATAAGCCCACTGTTGAAGGAATTATCACCAAAATGGGTATATTGACTGTTCTACTGCCTTGATATGTCCTCAGAGTAACAATTTCAGCAACAATGATTGGCACTTTGCATCAGCTACAACCACCAAACACAGCCACCAATGTGAGAGAAAACCGTGACAGAATTGACAAACATTCTTACGGCATGTCAGATTTCTAAACAAAACACCCATGAACATATGCCCTTTCTTTTACATGTCAAAATAGCTTTTCTCAGCAACAGATTAAAAAAAGTACAAATGCTGAACTTTGGTAAACCAAAACTATGTGGCACATCTTGTTTTGTTCTGTGCACACTTTTGTCAGCTTATGCCACATTGAAAGCCTGCCACCAATATCAGAAAGTCATGTGCACATCCCTTCTTTCCAATGCTACTCTTAGACTTAACAGTAGTGGAAGCCTGTGGGAGTGGAAAGAATTCTGTATTTCTTGTTTGGGAGAATTATATATCACAGCCCAAAATTCTAATACAGAACTTCTGTTTCCTCTTTCTGTGTGTGTTCACACACATGTGTATGCAGACCCACATATGTGTGCATTGGAAAGAGTGAGGCGAGCTCTGAGAGCCTGCCCTCCCAGGCTGAAGGTGAGCACAGAGGTGGTAGATTGTGATAGTAGCCACAGGACTTGCTGCACCACAAGCACAGGTGAGAGGCTGGACAGTCACTGTGAGAGATTTATTCTGATAAAGGTGTTTATTTGGCCAGGCATTATTCTGATAAAGGTGTTTATTTGGCCAGGCATAGCATTATGGATGACAGCTGAGCACAAGGACTTCATGACAGAGTAAACTACTATAACCAGGCAACTGGAAGGTTTACTGAATACCAGCCAATGGGAAAGAAGAATAAAAATGGGGAGAATAAAATGCAAGGAAGGACATATCTGGATTATGGAACAGACCATGCGGCAATCATTAAACATACTTAGCATGTGATTTAAAATGTATGGTTATCCATAGTTGATAATTATATTGCATATAAACCTTTGCAAATAATCATGTCACTGCATATAGTGATTTAAATTGAGGTTTTTTCCTCAAAGAAATTTTTCTGAAACAGTCAGCTCTGTTTGGGAATGCAGAGGATAATATATTTGAGTGGCATCTTTCTGCAGTATTAATGTAAGACCCATAAAAACAGTTTTCTGTCAAATCTTTTTTTTTTTTTTTTTAAGTTTTCTGCCTTTATATAGAGAGCCTCAGACAGCATCAGTTGAAGGAGAAATTAATTGCTTCCCTGGGAAGCATAGAATCATAGAAGGGTTTGATTGGAAGGGACCTTAAAGATCCAGTGCCAACACCCCAGCACGGTCAGGGACAGGTTTCACTAGATCAGGTTGCTGAAAGCCCCATCCAATCTGGTCTTGAACACTTCTGGAGATGGGACACACATAACTTCTGTAAACTATTCTCCCTTGTCCCGAAAGGTTCCTCTCCAGTTTTCCTGTAGGCTCCCTCTAGGTACTGGAAGGATGATATAAGGTCTCTGTGGAACCTTCTCCTTGCTGAACAACCCCAGCTCTCTGAGGCTTTCCTCACAAAGCAGATTATATTTTGAGCTGGGTTCTGCACAGGTAAAAACAAGGTTGTAGACCACATTAGCTGGTCAAATAGTAGAGTTAATTTCCACTGATAGCACTACAACTTACTTTTCTCCACAATGAATTTTTGACCATCTCCTGTTTTTAGACCACACAATCATTTTTCCTAATCCAAAATGTGTTCATGGATTTATCACGATATGCAAAAAACTCTTGCAAAGATAATATGGATGTAACAATCACTTATAGCCAACCTATTTGCAGAGTTTACCAATCTGGATAGTAATAATAAAGGAATAATAAAAACAAATTACGTGTTAATTTCATAGACATAAGGAATTCAGCACAAGGTATTTCTAAGAAATTAAGCCTATGCTCTTTCAGAAGATCATATTATTTTATATTTCATCACTGCATGCTAGGAAAATGGAGAGTCTTTCTCTTTTGTAACAGTTCTCTGGGATCTGGAAAACAGAAGAGATTTGGTGAAAGTGCAACTTCCAGTGAATCCACAATTTGATATTTTCATACCTGATATAGCTGGTAATTTTTAGCAGAGCTACCCACAACCTAGAGGAAGTTTCAGAAGTGTCAGGCAGTGCATCATGCTATATCCGTAGAAATAAGCGTCTTTTATTTCTTAAAGGGAACTAATGATCCCCTTTTTGACAGGCATGAGATTATTAGATGTTTGGGAAGTTCAATCAAGTTATATGTCATAAAAACTCTCCGGCCTTGCTATGTCATTAGACATAGCACACACAGAACAGATTTTAGCATCTGCACAGCTGCTCTACAACATTTGAAATCTAAGAAAGAAACACATTTCAGAGCCACTTGAAAGTTCTTCACTGTGTTGATTAGTATCTTAAAAATGTGGGAAATGAACCAGAATAAAGGTGTCACCACACCAATTCACAATGTTCACAAAATAATTGTTTAGCTTTTCCACCCAAATGTTGGGATTGATTTTCCTTCCCCCCTCCTCCATTTCTATAACAGTGATGAATATAAATAAGTCACAGGAAAATTACTTCTCCACTGTTTCACAATGCTTCTCTTATCTAGCAGGCACAGCTGTCACATACCCAAATGCTTTTATTTACATTATCTATGGATGGAAATATTAATGCTTATGTCTTTTAATGGAAAAAAAGTAGTTATTCTGAATGTACATAGTGAATTTTAAGTAGACTACTATTTCTTTTTGCCCTCTAAGAGGTAACAATTGATTATTCTATCTAGTCCACCAAAATTTCCCTTTTTTTTCCCTTTTTTCTGTTCCTTTCTCATACTGATTACTGTCACAGGATTAACTGACAGATATATGTTTTAAAATGTATGCATACATGAAAAGTTCACCTTTTTTTCTGGTTCTTTTATCAATATTTATGCACTTTTAAGAAATCCCAGAATATTTCAACATATAAGGAAAAATGTCTAGAGTCATATCTTGGAAAAATTACCTGATTAAATCTTCTAAGAAAACAAAAAATCCATTTTCCAATAAAAACTTATTCTAGAAAAATGGATTTTTTTTTTTACATAACCATCCTGGTGAATTTTGTGTTTATAAATGAGTGGAATCAGAAAAATAAGATTTATTAAATCCAAATTTTAGTCTTTCTATGATTTTAGTTGTATAATATTATATATGGGTTTGTAGTCATATAATATAACATTAAGGAACAAATTTGCCAAATTCGTAATTGTAAAAATACAAAACCCAATTGTATGTGTCTGAAGTATATTTCCTCCATGTCCTTTTCAGAAATTATCTTCATCTGTACTTTAAATGCACATAAAAATTGCTTTTCAAGAATAAAAATAACTTCTAGCTATGTGCTAAAAGTTTTACATAGGAAACTTTTACCAAATAATTTTAATGGCTATTTAAACTCATTTGATGATGTGAGTGGTATCAAATAGACAGTGCCAATCTTGTATACTGCAGGAAAGATTAATTTTTTATTATGGTTGCAAATTTTAAAGTTATGTTCAGCTCTAGTTAGCAAGTCCTCCATTATTATCACAAAAAAATAATAAAATATGTCAATATTTTAAGATCAACAAAGCTCGACACAAACCTATTAAGAGTTTTGTGTTGCCAGAAATAATACAAAATGATTATTCTGTGCCTATACATCCTGAAGTTATGAAATTCTTTTGTAAATAAGCTTTGAGAAAGCCTTTAAAAGTTTTTTTCTTAATAATTAATTGAAAAAATGATCTTGGAGCT
>VWZD01007775.1:7338-29324 GCA_013396695.1 Sakesphorus luctuosus | reverse complement strand
TCATGTAATAGTCTCATCTCAGGAGACTCTGTCAGGAAAGAAAAGAACACAGAATTGACCAAGAAATGTATTACTCACAGAGACTTTCTTCATGAGGTTGTGCAGTGTTTTGAAAAACCTTCTGTAAATCTATGTCTTTCATTCTAAATCCTCAGGAAAGAGCTTTCAAGCATTTCCATAGATTTTTGTTTCACTTGTGCATCTTTTTGCAGAAGAAACTCCCTCAATTAATTTGTGAAGGTGAAAGACTGAAAGATAGCTTTGTTATTTCATTATCTTCTGATTTCTAAAATTGAAGAAGACTCCTTTGATCATTGTCAAAGAGGTTCTCCTATTGTTCTTAGTTACATTTACATTATAATTTTGTAATTGTCTGATTTGCATACAGGAGATCAGGAGCAATCAGCAATCAGTCTAAAAATACATTCTATATAAAAGTTTGATAGTAGTCTTGTTTTCCTACACCTTATTTTTCTTCTCAGTAAGAATGTGAACTTTCAAAACAAAAAAAGTTAAGTTGAAGTCAAAATGACCACAGGGCAAGTTGGACAGAAGCTTTTCATCTGAGCTGGAAAACTCTGAAATTTGGATGTGAGATGGTATTGCCAGTTGTACCAAACAACGTATTACTAAAAATCACAGTGAATTTCTAAGTGACTCCTAGTTTTAGTAGAACACATCAAGTGTTCCACAACTAAATTCTTGCTGATGGATTGAAATACATTAAATAATTTAAAAGCTTTTTTCCTTTAACATAAGTAATTTGTTGATGAGGTGATATTTTTGAAAATGGCAAATAATTGAAGTTAATCAAAAATTGTAGTTTGTGGGGTCTGGGTAAAAAAATGTAATGTGATTATTTCAGACATTACAGGAGAATTGATGGAACCATAGAATTATTTTCCCTGAGAATGCATTTTTCAGAAGTATTTCACTTATGCTTATCTTTATGACGATGATTTGGAACCAACACAATTAAAATATTTTGTATCAGAGTGAACAAATATTTTCAAAAAGGCACATCCAAATGGTCATCTCACAGTGACTGAGTACAAGCTGCTAAATCTACAATGTATGAATTATGGATTCATTTTACTCACTTCTAGAAATTGTATAAACATGTATTTTGCACACTGTTTTTTTCTGTTTAGTAATAAAAATATTTTATGAAGATCACTGAAAAGGCTAAACAACTGGTGAACTATAAAGGTCTAAATAAATCATAATTCTTTTTGCTGGTTATTTAAGACACTTTGCATATTTTTCATGTTTTATAGATTCTATTTGGATTTGGGTCAAGTGACAACAAAATTGAATCACTTTCCCTAAATTCATTTAATGTTAACATCAGCAGCAATGCCAACTGCTTCCAGATGAGATTCTGTTTCAAAACTGGATTCTGAGTAATCAGAGTTCTGGAAAAATGTGCATCTATAATGACAAAGAGAGATCTAAGTTAAGCAAAACTGTAACTTTGTCCTGCTTCTGATAACTCCTTCAACTATAATAGCAATACTGCATTTAGTTTTGATGGGGATTATGGGTGAAATGCTCAAGATAGAAATTTAGAAATTAGAGCATAGTACCTATTTTCAGAACTGTAATTGATAACCACGATGTCTCTAGGAGACAGGTACACTCCATCCACAGGTCTGGGTATGAGTTTTAAAGGGTAAACAGGCAACAGAAAACTCTGAAGAGAGATAATTGGGAAATTTTCCCTCTGTCTTGAACTTAAGTACCTAAAACTACATCTGAATGAGGTGCTTTGTGAAGCTGGAATGCATAACCCTTAACTACTTTTGAAGCAGATGAGAAAGCAAAAAAAAACCAAAACAAAACCAACAAACCAACAAACCCCCCCTTATTTGCTTAATACTTATAGGCCTGGGGCTTATAAACATTCCATGTTGATCATATATCCTGCAGAAAGTCAGACAAAGCTTATATTCTTCTTATAGTTCTTCAGACCTGTTAAACTCTACATGAAGAAAAATAGAGACTGTTGGAACAGAATCTTTTGCCTAGGGCCTGGAGCAATGAACTTGCAAGTTTTGTTACTGAAAATATAGGTGGTATCCAAAACTCTGGAGTACTGGAGCTACTCAGCTAATTTTCTTATTCTGAACAACCACAACAAAAAATAAATACAAAACAAAAAAAGAGTCACAACATACCAACAGAAAATTAAATGGAAAGTTTTAAATTTCCAGTTGTCAAAAATTTTGATGCCTAAATAAGTTCATATTTATTTTTATGCCATTGCAGAAAAGCTGGAGTAACAAATGTTCATGTTTCTTTGTTTAATTGTCTGCAGCAGTTTTATTCCTTGCCTATTTTTTAGGTTACCAGATATATAGGAATATTTTCCATAGGTTTTATTTATAAATTTTGAGCACAAGGTAGATGTAACCAAGATGTAGAAAAATTAAAAGAGAAAAACACGTAAAAAAGAAGATATTAGATCCATGAGGACTATATTATACTTCTCATATATATACATATATATATATATATTTATATATATGAAACCTCAAATATGTTGTTTCTTTCTGTACTAATCATTATAGGGCGGTCCTGTGGCGTAGTGGAGAGCACTCCAGTCTCCAACTTCCAAGGTCGCGAGTTTGAGTCTCAGTGGGATCGTCCCCGGCAGTTCAATGCCTCCCTGCCATCCGATCCCATCAGATCTTGGATGCTCAGCAGGGTCAGCCCCGGTTAGTACCGGGTGCTGTAGATAGTCCTAAGGAGACTTCACTGTCACTGTCCAAGCTTGCTCGGCCATGGCAAATGAACCTTAGGACGTAAACAGTGGGGCCAGTTCTGCGCACGCTGAGCCTCACCTAAAAAATCCCCTGTGCAGGCTCGGAGGGCACACGTGGGGTGAGCCCTTCCCAAATCTTTGTTCGCGAAGATTGGCCATTATTAATCATTATATCAGGATCAATAGCCATTTGGAACTAGTCTTATTTAAAATCCATATTTTCCTATTGCTGTCTGAAAAAATAACCCTTAGATTGCCAAAAATTGGTCTGGGAAAGTGCCCTGGACACCTGAACTTTCAGAGGAGAGTTGCAATATCTGGTAAGAAGAGAAGACGCATTGTCAGTCAGTTTAGTCACAAAAATCACTTGAATAATCTATCAATGCAATATTTATCACATTTAGGCATATATATTTGTGCCTTTCTTAATGGAAAGAAAATCTGTGTGAAATATCTGCAGTTTTCTGTTCTGAAAGGCTATAACGTATTATGCTCCTTTTATTGTGTGGATGTTTTCTTCCAGCTAAAACTTTGACATTTGTACCTTCACACCTAGACAGGTGATAATTGCTGCTCTGAAATAGCTCAGAGAGTCGGTTTGGAAGGTTCTCAAGAACATAGACATCATATGGTGGCCAAATGAGCATTTTGACATCAGTTATTTTCTCTCTTTGGAAACAGCTGAGAAGAAGCCAAAGACTTGGCTACATTGTGATCTTTCCTGAGATGAGGTATGATGCAAAGCAAATGTAGACCTTCCTTTGAAAAACAATTCTGATCTCTTAAAGGAAAGTATGTTTTTCTACACAGCTTATTATAGCAGTTTATTGGTGCTTATTTTTGTTCTGTAAAATCTGTTTTTGAAAGATTGTTACATACAGTACATAATATAAACCACTTAATATTAAGGACCAGTAAGAGATTTTAGGAAGAGAAACTTGAAAGACAGTTTGGTTTTGCCTGATCAAGTCCTAAGACTGGCAGTTCTTTGTTGAAAGTGTTGCTGCCTCCTTTAGTACAGCACCCAAGTGTTGCCTTAGTGCTTGACTTGAAGACTTCACATCATTCAAGGTACCCTTCCTGGAATGTAAAAACATGTATTCCACATTAAAATAAAACATTACCCCTTGAAAATTAAAATAAAAGTATGGAAAATGAGCTGGATTAAAGATTAAAGACTGAAGGATGAAGTTCAAAGCACAAATCTTTATATTTTCAAGTGTCTAGGTTTATTATTATTAAGAATAACTAAGATAAAATTTTTAATAATGTTTATATTTTAAGAAAATGCAGATATGAAAGAAAAATTATGAAACTGAGGAAAATTGGACCCTTTTTGGGTTTCACTTCCCTGTTTGGCTGAATGAACTTTTAAAAGTTGACATTGCAAATAATCAAAAATAGTATTTAGAATGTGCATCATATTCCAATGGAATGAGATTTAACAAGGCCCAGTGCCAAGTCCTCCACTTTTGTCACAATAACCCCCTGCATTGCTACAGGTTGTGGACGGAGTGGCTAGAGAGTGGCCAGGCAGAAAGGCACCTGGGAGTCTGATTGACAGCATGTCAAAACATGAGCCAGCAGTGTGCCCAGGTAGCCAAGAAGGCCAGCAGCATCCTGGCCTGTATCAGAAACAGTGTGGTCAACAGCTCCAGGGAAGCGATTCTTTCCCTCTACTCAGGGCTGGTGAGGCCACACCTCAAGTTCTGTGTCCAGTTCTGGGCCCCTCAGTTCAGGAAGGATGTTGAGGTGCTAGAGGAAGTCCAGAGAAGAGCAAAAAGGCTGGTAAAGGGACTTGAAGAAACCCTCTGAGGAGAGGCTGAGTGAGCTGGGGTTCTTCAATCTGGAAAAGAGGAGGCTCAGGGGAGACCGCATCACTCTCTACAACTATCTGAAAGGAGGCTGTAGCCAGGTGGGAGTTGGTCTCTTCTCCCGAGTAACTATCAGTATGACAAGAAAGCACGGTCTTAAACTCTGCCAGGGGAGGTTTAGGTTGGATATTAGGAAGAAATTCTTTACATAGAGAGTGATCAGGCATTGGAACGGGCTGCCCAGGGAAATTATGGAGTCTCCATCCCTGGAGGTTTTTAAGATGATACTCTGTGGCACTTAGTGCCCTGATCTAGTAACCACAGTGGTGGTGGATCAAGGGTTGGACTTGATGAGCTCAGAGGTCTTTTCCAACACAGCTGATTCTGTGATTCTATAATGGTGTCCAAGCAGATCACATGGCAATAAAACTTTTGTGAGGATTACTTTTAGATTTATATTATTATATTTTTATATTCCACAGAATTAAATTTATATGGAAAAAAGTATAACAAAATCATACACAGGACATAGTAATGGAAAAATTTTTGTGACAGTCATAGACTCGTAGAACGGTTTGATTTGGAAGGGACCTTAAACATTATCTAGTTCCAACCCTTCTGCCATGGGCAAGGACACCTCCACTAGACCATTCACTGATCTCTAGTGAAAAGAAATACAGCACACAAATCCTACATGGAGCAGAAGAATATAGAATAATATTGTCTTTATTTCTGAAATTTGCATTTAATCCTCTGAACTATCAATTACTTTGGGAGGTCACAGAATTTTAAAATTTCTATAAGATCTTTTGAAAGTATATTGGAGAAAATAATAAGAAAAAATCCAATATTTATAAAATGTCAGGCCTAAAAAAAAAGCAATTTTAAAGAAAAACATTTTTCCTTTTGTCTTTACATAGATGATGACATTCAGGGCAAGGATATGGACAAATTACACTTTCATCCTGATACTTTGCCTTGCAACTGTTACTTATCAAACAAAATTCTCCAGACATTAATATCTGATTTTCAAGATGAACATTGGTTGTTTATACACTTAAGCCATGAAATCGCACTAAACCATATGCCTTCACAAGTTGTCTTTCTAACTTGGCATGGATAATTTTACCAAGTGTTTATAATAAGGAGCCATAGGTAAGATTAAATTCCCTTTTCTACTACCTGCTATAGGGAAGATGTCATTTTATTTTGTTGTGTTTTTCAATGTATTTTATAAAAGAATTAGTTTAGAGCTGGTTGAATCCTGTAAAATGGCTTTCATAAAAAATCTTTTAAACTGAAAGTCAGATTCTTCACATATTTTGCATCTCCTATTTGTTATCACAATTTTCTTCTGTCTATGTGATGAAATCTATTAGCTTTTCACAGCACTTGAGTCAGAAATGTTGCTGGGTAGGAGCCAAATAGAGAGACAATCTGTTACAAAAGCCAAGGGAAATTGCATCAGCTAGAGATCAAATTGATCTAAATAAGATAAGAAAAATGCATATCTTTCTGAGTTTAAACAATGATCTTCCATCTTCATCTTCTACAAGGGGGTTCAAACTCTTATCTTTGATTTAGAGGTGAATGAGATATGGCACTATTCAGAACGCTAAACTCTGAGGTCAAGATACTTAACCTTGAGCTCACTGAGAGGAAAATGAGGTACTTCTGACACATGGCCTGTGCTAAGTAGATGAAAGTTGGGGAGAACTGTACTTCTGAAGGAATTATAAAACAACAGGAGAATAAATACTGCTACAAGTGAGATGTTAAAATAGCATTATCACAGAAAATGTATTCAGATAAGGATGAGGATCAACTTAACCAGTCAGTGGTTCTGAAGGGCTATAGCCAGAAAAAAACCCCACAAACAAAAAAAAAGAAAAAACCCAACAAAACAAAAAAACAATCAAACCATGAAACAAAGCAGAGGGAGTTGTATTTGTTCTTGGGGAGGAAAAGGTGACAGATATTCCCAGTATGTGAGGTAGGCAATTAATCTTAGATTTCTGTTAAACACCACTGTTGCTGGCAGGCTATGAAGTACAAAGAGAAGGTCACAACTGCCCTTCAGAAGCAGTTCTGCCTAAGTTTAATCACACTGATAGCTTCAGAGCCCCAAATGGTTGCAGAAGCATAACAGGTGAAGAAAAGACTAAAACGGGCAAATTAGTAATTGTAAAAAATGTTTGCTATGAATTTGGCCCTTTCCCTCTGTTCTCTTTTATTTATGTGTATTTGTTACTTTGACTAGTACATATAAAAAGGTCAGAATTCCACTTAAAAGAAATTACTGTGTAACTCAAGTAGGAAATTTTTTTTCTCCAGCAGTCACAAGATTCAATGTATAAAAAAATGCAGAAAGGATCAGGGAATTAAAGAACATCATCTCCAGAAACAGTGGTGTTTATAGTCAGCAACTTTACACCCAGTTAGGAGAACTGACAGTTTTCAGACTCCTTTTTTTTTGATCTGCACTTGGTGGAAAAAATGAAAAGGCACACTTCTCATTCTTGTGTTTTCCCCACCTGTGACATAGTTTATATGTGTAGCAAATGTAAAATTCCTAGATGTGTTCATAGTACAGAAAAATTCATCAGCACTGTAGATCTGAAAAAAATTGCTGCTTATGCTGTGTTTGTAGAACATTTGTCATGTAGTAGAAGAAAATCAGAATTTTTTCCTAAGTATTGTTGTTCAATGTCTCATTAAACTTATAGTTTTCTGCTAAATTGAGTAATCAGATTGAATACTGAAAGTCTATTCATCACATATGAAGTTACATTATGTTTTGTGGAAACAAGCTCCATTCCATTTAAAAGTAAGTTTTCTCATCCAAGGCATAAATCAATTTCAGGTTTTTAGTATCTGGAAAGGTAAAATTTTCCAAGCATTCCAAATTGTAATAATCATCTCAGATATCAGAATACAAAACCAAATGTTAAATTCACTTTTTTTTCCAATAAATAATTAAAAATATTTGTCATTGTCAAAACCTGTACATTTTTAATAGGAAAGTAAGTGTTCATTTAAAAACAAAATGCTAATTTCTTATTTAGATAATTTTTTACTCTGTGGAAAAGCTTCCAAAATAGAGTGGGGTCAGGTGACTAGCACATGATTTAAGAGGACATTTCCTGTGTTTATAAATATGTGTGCTTAAATGATTTAAAAATTATAGGAAAATCCCTTTAAGTACTACCCATTCTTCATGAAATATATATATATTTATAATTTTTTATCCTCAGTGCTATCTTTTTGTTCTGTTCAAATTAGTATACAAATCTTCAGCAGGATCACAGACATAGTTAATACTTAATTCAGTTCTAGATATGGGCTGAATTGATTGATGCAACTCCATTAATGTCTTTGATAATTTTTTAAATTTTTTTTTAAAGACAGAATTGTGGAAGATAAAGAAGAGAATATGATCACATGCTGTGAAGACATTGTCAGCGTTTTATAAGTTTTTGCAGTTTTTTGTGACTACAGACAATTTTAATGGATATAAAATACATATGTAAAAACAGTACCTCCTGCAATTTAAGATAGCAAACTTAATCTGAGAAACTAGAGTGAAACTAAGCATTACAAAGACTAGGAAAAGAACCCTTTCACATCAGCAAAAAAAAGTATTTCCAGTGAATCAAATGCTGACTACTGTGGGAAATGGTTGTAATCCATGGAAAATGGATTTTTCACAAGGACCAGTTTGACATAAACACATTCCACTGATATTAATAAATTTGTATAGAATACATTGTAAACCCAGATATTCGATGGAGTGACTAACAAATTTTGTATCTGCAAGTATTAGCTGAGTTTTGAAATAAAATGTTCTTCTCAATGTCTGTGTCCCTTTTATGATTGCTTTCTGCTGACATTCCAGTAATAGATTTTCTTCCATGAGAATAATCATAGAAAATGAGTCAGCTTTTGCATAGTCCACTTCACAAGAAAATCTGAAAGCTCTTCTAAACTCCTTGGGTTGTCAACACAGTATTTAATTCCTATTTTACAGTAGCAAAAATGGAATCTATGGAGACAAACAATTTACATAGGCTTACTTTAAGAGTTTTTGGTTACTCCTGTAATAGAAACCAGAGGTTACAAAGAACTGTTTTACAACTCCACGACAACAGAAATATCTATCTTCCTTTCCTTCTGTCTTATCAAATGTAGAAGATTTGCACAGATATAGAATTTAAAAGGCAAATCCTCAAAATCAAAATAAACCCAATGTTTTAACTGAAAAAGAAACAAAATGCATATTGAATGAAACTGTTCTAATATTTTGAGGCATTTGCAAAAAATACAAATCAGTCTTCCTTCCTGTGACCTAAAAATTAAGGCTGTCACAAAACATGTTCATATTGATTTCCAAACTAAACCTTACTTGAAGGAATTGAAATGTCCTCACTTCACCTAGTGAGATGATACCTTAGCCCCTATACTAGGACATTCTAGTTAAGAACCATCCATCTTCATGGGACACTGTTTCACTGGATATAGATACCTAAACATTCACTGGACAGGTACATGAGCTTTGTTGTCCAGTTTAACAGAGAAAATTAATTCAGTTCTTATCATTCTTGGGAGAGGAGAGGAAACATAAACAATCTCTGTTTTAGTACAGATCAAAAGAAAACTTTGAAATATCAATTGTTACTTTTCAAATTAAAATCTCAATATTCATGCAGCTCTTGTAATAGATCTTATTAAATCAAACTGCACCTTAGCTTGAGTTTGTGATACTTTCTAGACCAATACTGTTTTGAAGTGTAGGTAGGTATTGAAGCTCTATCACTTCAATCAAATTTTGTTTGGTGGTGTGGTCTGTGAATTCTGTGAGCAGTTCTCAGTCAGCTGTGAAGGACATTTTCCTTTGCTTGATGCAGAGCTGTGCTTGGAAGGGATGTTACAATCCCAGGCATGCTCCCTGTGCATATACTGTGAGTTTTAGCCTTGTCTTTTAGTAGGATCTATGTTTTTACATATCTAAGAGAAAGACAAAGTCACAGAAGGTAGAAGATTGGTCTCTAACTCTGATTCTTCAGTACAGCCCTCCTTATCTATTTCAGCATATACGTTCCTCTGAACTGTTGTTATCCCACATTGCCATTACTTAATTTTATGGCTTGTTTTCACCATCTGGCCATGAGCTAAAGTTTCTACTGGCCCTGGAGCTCAAAATCCCCATCTTTTTTTGCTGATTCTTTTATTCAGCATGAAGATGTCCAATGTACTAAAAATAACAAGCAAGAAATAACAATATCATAAAGTTAACAATTTAATTTATGGAAGCACCTTTTGCTATTTTCAATGGCTATTACAACTGTAGTATTAGACACTAATAACACACGACATATATGAAGATTTGCGAATAAGGGAAAATGAGTAGAAGGTAAAATATTAAATTGCAGGAGTTTTTGTTATTCATCCTAGAAATGGTTTTATGAAAGGGAATTCTCCTTTAGTAGAAATTGTATTAAATTAATTGATTTCCTTTTTCTCTTCAGTTCTATGGTTCCTGTATTTGCATATACAACAGTTGAACTAATTCTGTCCTATATTGGAGAAAAATGGGTTGAAAGAGGAACATAAGAATGAGAATTACAGAAGAGAAAACATGTTCCCTGAAATATTCAGAATCCCTATACAATCTCATAAAATTTTGATTAAAAAGTAATCGTAGAACAGTAGCTGGGGAAAGAAAACAATGATTTAGACAAAAGTTGTTTTACTCTGAACTCCAGCAATATACCCTCAATATTGGTGGAGTCAGACTGTTATTTAGCAGCAAAACAATTTTTTTTTAATGTTCTTTTCCTCATGTATTAGGCTTTTTGTTTGTATTCTTTCATAAAAGCCTAGATGTTGTGAGTCACATAACTTCTGTGACTGTGGATAATAAAATGAAAAGTCATGTTTTTCTGAAACATATCTAAAAAGTTATGTAGATAATTTCCTGTGTATCCCAAGTCTTCTGTGTGCTGCTTGAAAATGTACACCTATGCAGCTCTCTTCGAAAGGAAACAGTACATGAATGGTAGGAAATTCAAGGTTCTTTGGGCACCTGCAAAGAGCATTTATTCTTCTTTATTATGATGAAAAAGTGAAAACTTTACTTTCTCCCTAAGAAGGTGTGCTTTCAAACTTGAATGTATTACAGTAACTTGGAAAAAGAAGTTATACTTTCAATGATTAAAAACTGGGAAACCATTAGAGAATATAAACTGATAGTTATTTTAAAAAAATAAGATCCCAAATGCTGGGGTTTGGGTGGGAAGGGAGAGCTCAGGGCCCTGGTACATAACTAAGAGTATATTGGAAAATTCATTTACTGCAAACATTATGTCTCCTTTGCTATGTCAGTGAAGGTGCAGTTGGATATGTCCGAGGTGAACTCCACTATCACCTTTTGTCCACTGGTCCGTAGTACCAGCACAAAGGACGTAAGGTATAAAACAGGCTCTGAAAATGCTTTTGGCCTGGGGAAACCATGAAGCTCTAGGCCATGAATTAAATTAGGAAATGACAAAAAAATAGCTGGTGGCAATAATCAGGGAAATATTTAGAAAGGCATAACAAATGAGGAAAGAAAATAAGAGCAGAAGAGAAGGACTGATCTTACAACGTACATGTCTAGTTCACATGTCAGTAACTACTATATTGGTGGTTCGTCCTGGGCTTTACACTATAGATGACATATGTTATTAGCACTTCTCTTCTGCTATATATTTTTGTACAGCATGATTGATTTCTTGGGCCAACCTCAATCCTCAACTGATCTGTGCCATCTATTGTAGGTATCATTTCTAGCTTGCAAACTTTGTAACTAGTCTTTAAGACTGACATTTTCTTACACTGAACTTTTGTTTCACCAACATTTTCTTACACCATCTCATATTTGGAAAATACATAATGATGAATGCAATTTAATGTGGATATAATCACAGGCATGGTCATACAAAGAAAATGGATGTGCTCAAGACTGTGGAGAATGATCACATCAGCTGATTAAAAATGAAAAAAGAAAATCCTTTCTGAAAGGAAGAAAAGAAGAAAAGAGGAAATAAAGCTCAGAACAGAGAAACATTAGAAAACAAGAAAATCCTTTTGTCTTAAAATGAAAAATTATGGAAGGACATTTTTTAAATTTAATTTCATTTAATTTAATTTTAAACAATTTTTAATACTCTCAAAACTTTGGCTAATTTACACTCATATATTTGAGTCTACCTTAAAAGACATTCATTTAAAAATATTATGATATATTAATACTACAGTCACACATCTGTGAGTACTTCTTGTGATGCTTAATGAGCCATTTGTATTCATAAAATTTCTCCAGTGAAGATCACTAAGTAAATTGGTTGGCAAATCAGGACATAGGACTCTCCTTTTCAGTTTCACTATTATTGATTTGTATGTACAGAATTTTCATTTTCATAAAGGCCCACTTAATGATCTCAAACTTCAACAAGTCAGATATTATGGTAGAAAATAGACACGAAAATACATCCCTGAAGCAAGAATAAGGTTATTTAATGTAAATTCTCTCCTTCCTTCATGAAGGAAACATAAAATATAACTATGCTTATTTCAAGGGTTTCATGTGGACAGATATTACATCGTAACTCTTTTTAACATAAAATGATAGATGTCAAGCAGATTAGAGTGGGGGTCATAGCAGAAAGTTAGAAAACAATATTTAACAAAATCACAGAATATGTCAAGTTGGAAGGGACACAAAATGATTACTGTGTCCAGCTCCTGCCCCTGCACAGGGCCATCCCCAAGAGTCACACCATGTGCCTGAGAGTATCATTCAAACTCTTCTTGAACTTTGTTTCTCTCATTCAAGTGTTGTCAAAGTAATGTGACATATAACCTTAAGTTCAAAAAGAAAGTGATATTTCCAGAATCTTGGATTTTTATTATGGATTACAAAACTATGGATTGTTCATTTTAAGTCTCTATCTAGCACATTCTTGCTTTTCCCATGTCTCGATGTCTCCAAACAGTAGATTTTTCCTTCTTTCTTGCTTTTGTGTTACACTAGCAATGAGTGAGGGAAATGAATTTAGGCTCTGTATTGAAATAGCTCATCCTATTTTGGCCTTTTCAATGACTATATGCAAGCTATTTATATTCCCTAAACCACCTTTTTGAAATCATGTGCATTTAGTAAGTATATTTTAATCTCATCGTGAGATTTTAGGTATAAAGTATTAAGATCCTTTCGTTCCATTAATGAATGCTCACATGTGCATCTTGGCCCATCAAATGAAGCTTGTATTTTCATTCATTTCACAGAGAGTTCAACTACACCAATAAAATTCGATTCTTCCCTTTTTTAATGGTGACATATATAAAAGTCTGTTCATTTATCTAGGCTGTCTTAAGCAGCTTTTTACCAGAGAACGTGGAAATAATTGCCTGTTGAACTATTTGTTTTAAGTTCTGCTCTTTCTTATCTCTGCAGTTTGAAATCTCTTCATTGTGGAGAAACTCATTATATTTCTGATGTTATTATGGAAATAAGAAATTATTAAGTATCCAAATACACAACCAGAACATGGTCCTCAGAGCCCTGGAAAGGTCTTCTTTACTGTCTGAAGTTTTGAACCTCAGTGGGGTAAGCATGAGCTGCTGTACAGCACATTAATGGGTTCCAATGGGTCTGTCAGATATAGCTCACTTCATTATCCTTGCCCTAATTAAAAAAGACATTTGATAATGATATTTGATCTCCCATATCCTGTGTCATATCACAGTACTGAGCTCTCAAAGGCCTGTTGTCAGGTACAAATATATAACAAAGGATACATATCTTCCTTATAATTGTAAGGGAAGATACAGAAAGTGGATAAAATACTAAAGATTGATACCAAAGAATAGAAATTACCTCATTGTGATGAAAGTCTACAAGGTGATATGCACTATGAAAAAAATCAGTCCTTTTTGCAATGTTTATGATTTAGTTTCAGACATCAAATGTTTTGGAGTGCTGATCTTTAAGACAGATAGAGAGATAGATAGGTAGATAGATAGATAGACAGACAGACAGACAGACAGATAATTTCAATAATATGTATTCTCAAAAAATAATGGTAGACAAACAAAGACTGCAAAGACTCCAGTGGTGAACTTTGCTAATGAGTGTGGGATTAATTCAGTAGCTGAAGATACTCTCCTAACACATGCAAAAAAATTTCACAGACAATAAATATTTTCCCACTACATACAGAAGGCATATATAGGGGATGGGGTTAGACATGGAGGGGTTTAGATATATCAAGCAACATACTGATATTGGTTTTTAACTTCATAAGGCACTTCCAGGAGTTTTTCCTCATGACAATAACACTTGGTTCATCCTTGCTACTGCTGTGTTATCACTTCTATTATGAATCCTTATTTCAGTGGTTTATAAGTCATACCCATAATTTCATTCCAGCTCTACACTGGACTCATAGTCTGATTTTATGTGATAATGATCTCTTTTATAATTTTTAAAATTTATTCTTTCTTCAATTTCTGTATCTGTGCAAATAGTGAAATTTCCTTTTGATCCCTTGAATATAAAAGGTACTTAACTGAACCTGTTTCATAGTGTACTCACATAAAATAATTAAACAAATTTGAAAGGTAGCACTATCTTTTTTTTTTCTTGGGAGAAGAAATTACACTACAGCTGCTGATGTATCTTCAGTTCATGTGACTTATCTGAATTATTTAAAACTCTCGTGGGTAGTTCTCTGTTAACAACAAAATCATGTCAGCACTGAACACACTATAGGCTGTAGAAGTTACTAATGTCCTAAATAGTTTTACTGTGAGCTTTCTATTCCAGTGTGTTTATAGTCCTAGCAGCCCCTGATTTGGTAACTTGACAACTCTGTGGATCTATCTGTAGGCACTGCAAAAAAGGTATCCTCTGTACAACACATATTCAGAAAACTTAGCCACATGCCTGAAATTCATGTGACTGTAAGGGATTTGTTTCCCTCATTAAGGGCTGAAATGAAAGAGTAAACAACAACAAAATGAGGAAGTAATGTCAAAACTGACTTGAATAATATGGCTAAATAAGGTCAAGGCTATTGTTACTTTATTAATGCATATTTTTCTATGAAAATGAAGTTTTATAGTGGAAACACTGCAAATCATTTTGTGCCCTGACTCTACTGAACTCTGGACTGGATTTGAATATATTGATTGCCTTTTGTTTTCCTTTGAACAAATCACTCAAAAATTATATAAAAATAACAAAATCTGTGTGTAGATGGAAGTCAAAACAAACACACAACAACAATAAAACTCTAAAAGTGGTTATGCTGAATAGTCCTGAGTGATGAAACAATTGATTATATGAGTATTTAACTATTCATGAACAAATACAAATAAATAAAAGAAATTTTTATGGAAGCATTATTTAAAGAAGTCTTTTTGAAAATCGAGGAACCCACAACAGTACAGTGCACTGCTTAAAACTAGCTGAAAATTTTTAACTTGCAAGTAAAACACACACATATACATATGTAGACAGATATAGATTAGAAAGAGAGAGAGTTTTGTGGTTTTTTGTTTGTTTGTTTGTTTGTTTTTTCCTCTACCTATAAGCAATACAGATAAAATCTGGAAGCTAAACTTTCAGGCAAACCAGTAGTCTTCTGAAACAAAAAACAGCTGTACTGTTTTTGGCAACAGAACTTAGTTCTCAGAATGATGAATAAGTCATGAAAGATTCTGGCTTACTCTGTGCAAGCATTACCTTTACAATAGTAGAAGCAGTAGAGAGTAATATTGTTGTATTTATAGAAGCTGCCTACCTTTTGAATACAAAAGGATAAGTTTGGCCACTTTTTCAGTGATTAGTAAAATTGCTACATTGCAATTTTCAGTGTTGGAATAATAAACTGCTACATATGTAAGCTTGAGCAGTGGAAGAAACCTAGCAATATGGAACTCAGCGTGATCTACTTACAAAAATGATGTAAAGGGAACTAAATCAGTCTTTTAAAGTTTTAGGATAACACACATGATATTTTTGGAACCTAAGCTAACACGCATGATGAAAATCTGTGTAGAATTCAATGCACAAAGGCTCTAAAGATATACTCTAAAATCGACCTTTATTTCTATTCTGTTCTCTTTAACGTGTTATTAATTTTTAATCAGTCTTGCACATATTAGCATGTTCATTTGGACATAAACATTCCTGGTTCACCAAACCTAGATTCACGCTTGGGCTAACATGATAGTGAGTTCTATTTCTTGAAATGTGAATAGGATTTCCTATTTCCATTCCTTGGTTCAAAGAATTGACAGCTCAATGACTGACCAGTTAGTTTTTTCATACTTTCTACTTATTAGCTGAAAGTTAAACTAGCTTTTGTTTGAACCGTGCGTTAATTAATGAAGGAGCAAAGCCATGTGTGAGACACGAGACAGTAGCTCCTCCTCACTGAGAGTAAACATAGAGGAAAGTACGGTAATTATTTTCTTGCTACAAACCTAAGAAACATAAACATATTAGATTAAAGATAGGGATGTACATATTTACTTATCTTCATGCACAGTCAGAGAAGAAATATTCCATGTCTGTGTTTTAGTTAATGCTGTATTTATAGCCAGCCCTACCCACATTCTGACTGCTTAAGAAATTGTATAGTAGACAAATAGTTTGGCATTACCTTGGTCCCTGGTGATTCAGCAATATAAAGGTAAATGAGGTTCTAATACTCATGGGATATTACTGATATCAGGGTCAGAGTATTGCCCTTTTCTCCCCCTTGCTTTTAACCACAGCAGGTGCAGGATTAGCAATCAGTCATTACTATGATTTGTGTGCACATTAGCTTGGTAGGCTGAAACAAATGACTCCAAAGGGAGTGGATACGCTTTACATAATTACAGGTGTGAGCATCTTTTGTTATGATATAATCAAATAGGAAAAGAAGATGAAAGGATTTTTATAAAAGCACAATGTCACAAAACTATCATAAATCTCAAAAGACAGAAGGGCATCCCAGTCTCTTGGGTTCCTGAGCTATTGAAGTGAAAACTAAACCTCCCACTGCTGCTGGCCTTAATTCCTTAGCCCAAATAGAAACAGTTCCTCAATAATACTTCTCTATATGCAAAGATCTTAAAGGTATAAGATGAAATCAGTGAACACTTCCATAAGATAGTTCTATTCTTAAGAGTAGTGGTTCTCCCATCAGTAGAGAGCTTAACTTTATGTATTACACTGTGAAACTTTTACCTCCTCTCCCTCTTTACCACTGCCATGCAAAAACTTGGCAATGATTTTACACTCACTGGAAGTCGCACTCCACATTATCCTTAAAGGCCTGCTGTGGGCAGTGTCTTGGCATCCAAATTGCTGCATGGCGGAAATTGTGGATTACAGTCTGGCAACATAAGTGGGGAAAGGAGGGAAACTTTCATAGTGTATCCCTTCTCTCCACAGGAAAAAAAAAAAAAGAAAAGAAGGGATACAATTAGGAATACTTCAAAATAGCTGTCTGATGTTCCGTGTTTTGAGAGCGAAAGTCTGTCTTTACCATAATCAATTTGGAACTTGGAGGAAGAGGAGGAAGTAATAGGCACTGATTTGAAACCAAATGACTGGATAAGAATAATCTTAGTTTGAGCAGGCACCTCTGCAATTGTCATTTTTTTGATTTTTCCCCCAAATGAGGATGTATATCTGTTAAATGCAACCTCTTATTTTTTTTTTCAAGCACAACGTAGCTTGTCTTAGGCCATCCAGCAACATCTTCTCTTTGTTTGACCTTCCTTCTGTGAGTGACACTTTTGCATTGTGTTGTGTTGCATTTTACTTGCAACAGCTCTTTGGGAAACAAACATGTCTGTGTCTGAACATCTGTGGTTTCATACACAAAACTCAGTAGTAATAATTATAGTTAGAATTTGGTGGCACAGGTTATATTTTTACTGTACAGAGCTGTACATTGAACTGTCAGGGAAGTAATTCATCAGGATAAAAATTATGTAGCGTCATTGAATCCATGTGTTCATTGCCCCTATGATAGTAACTTCAAGCAGGGGCAAATGAATACAAAATACTCAGCAAGGATGTAGTTTCAAAAAAACATCTCAATCAGAAAAGCTAGAGGAAAACTAGTGTGTCTGTATGGACTAGGCAAAGGGACTCTTTCCAGAAACCCACCACAACCTTTGAAATTAAGATACTTTAATCAGAAAAATTGTATAGGAAACAAAACCAGTTCTTAACTACAAACATACATGTATGTATGTATGTATGATTGTTCTCTCTCTCTCTCTCTCTCTCTGAATGACAGCACCAGTCACGTGGAGTTAGTAAGGGGTCCCAACCAAAAGGGCGTGCCAAGTGCCTCCACCAGTCCAGCAAAACAGGGCTCTCATCCGCAGCCAGAGTACAAAGAGTGTCCAGCTACAGGAGAAAAACCTCTCCCCTCAGTCTGCCCTAACCTCCCCCAAACATCAAGTTGGAATGCAAAGCAATCAGCCACCCATTTTGTTAGCTAGTAGTGGGAGGTTGGGTGTTAGCTCCCAAACTCTGTGTTGGTAGGGACAGAAAATTCCATTACAGATTCTGAAACTATAACATAAAGCATATTTTTTTTAAAGGTGTCCTAGTTCAGCAGGTGGGACCAGTTGTCACTGTGTGGGGGTGACCAAAGCTATGTATTCTACCCACTCTATTCATTCCCAAGGTCAATGGCCCATTTGCAGCAGCTTCCCAGGGAGTCATTAGCACCTCCACTCCCAGCCTGAGGGGGTGTAGCTGCTAATGGGCCATCAACAGTTCAAAAATACCCCATGACTCACAGAGTTAATCACCCATTGTGTGAGTCCCCGCCCTGGGGGAGGGACTGGGTGCCCCCTGAGGGTACATAAGGGATAGGTGAGAAGACCTCAGGAACCTTTCGTCAGATCCAGAGGAGCAGCAGGACCTTGACAGGAGGAGACCACCACTCTTGACCAGACTACAGCCATCACCTGCACCAACAGGTTTTTAATTTCCTTTTGCTTTGGACTTGGGGGAACCACGCGGGTCTCAGTACAAGGGCTAACAAACCCCTTTGGGTTTGTACCCCAGGGCACTGGGTTATACTGCTGGGTTTTGGGAGTTGAAAGCAATTTCCCTTTTGTGTCAGTGTATTTACTTTATTATTATTATTAAATTGTGGCTCTGATTTATAATCTCTCTTGTGTTGAGCTCATTTCTCCTGCTGGTTTACCTCTAAACCAGCACAAAAGAGCAAAGTTTGGAGTTGTATTAGGTGTGCAAAGGAATTTACACTGAAAAAATACAGGTAGGAGATCTAAGGAATATTTTAGCATGTTTTTAAAAATTCTGCAATCATTCTGTCTAAAATGGTATTTCAGATTCTTAAATATAAGTCAATTAAGGTGGATATAAGTGTAGGTTAAGTGATTTAAAACTTAACTTTGTATTGAGACTAAATCCAAAAACTGTAGCAAGACAGGACAATTCAAGCAGATAACCTGATCCTAGCTCAGCAAGGAATTATATAGATCAGGAGTGTTGATTTTCTATTAATCTTGTAACACTACAAACAGGCCAAAATTAATGTTTAACTACTAAAAAATAGTTTGTAGGTTCTCAGCTGCATACACTGCCCTGATAATTAAGGAAAATTACAGGGATCTGTCATTTACTGTTCATTGCTTCATTTTTTCCCCATTGAGGAAAGTATGAAGTTTAGAATACCTTACTTTGTTTGACTTACTGGAAGAAAATTTTGAGTTTATTCTCTTTAAATTTGTTTTATAAATGTAAATGTGGGAGTGGGTAACACACAGAAAATTCCTACTTCTTAGATCCTAGGCATCTTGCTGCACTAAGAAAGCTCTGGAGGAATTCTGGGAAGGGACCATTATCATAGATTATGTGATTTCTCGTGTGATATCCATTCTAAGTAATGTAACTTGTATATTGGTGAGGATAGTCTTGAGGCAACAGAACCAAAGCCCATCGGCTTGAGTTTGAGGAAAATGGAACTTGTTAAAATCAACTTGAAATTAGAGGTTTTGTTGATAAAGATATTAGTGTTTTAATTCACCTAGACTTTCATGTAGCTTTGAATGATGTTTTAATTAAGTGCATTTAAAAAAAAATTATAAGATAGATCTGAGAATGTTATCATAGTTTGACCCCAGCTGGTAACTAAGTACCATGTAGCTGCTTGCTTGCTTCACACCCTACCTCAGTGGGGAAGAGAATCAGAAAAAAAAGTAAACCTTGCAGGTTCAGATAAGAACAGTTTAATAATTTAAACAAAATATAATATAATAATATATTACTACTACTACTACTAATAGTAGTAGTAGTAATAATAGTAATGAAAATGAGAGAGAGGGGGGAATAAAACTCAAAAGAAACAAGTGATACACAACACAGTTGCTTACCACTCGCTGACCACTGTCCAGCTCATCCTCGATCAGCCATCAGTGGCTCTGGCCAACTGCTCTCCCTTTATGTACTTAGTAAGATGATCTATGATATGGGATATGGTATGGAATATCCCTTTGGCCAGTAAAGGTCAGCAGTCATGCTCATGCTCCCTTCTTCTTGTGTACCTTCTCACTGGCAGAGCATGGATAATAAAAAATCCTTGACTTAGGACAAACACCTCTTAGCAATAACCAAAACATCAGTGTATTATAGGCATTATTCTCATACAGAATCCGAATCACAGCACTGTACCAGCTACTAAGAAGAAAACTCGCTCTAAAACTCACTGAAACAAGAACCAACACAATTGAGAAATTTTCATCCAATGAAATTTGCTGCTTCTAATATGTCTCTGAGATCAGATCTTCATTGTATGCAATTCAACATTTCCATCAAAAAGTAATCTGAAGAAAAAATAGGGAAAAAACCCCCAAATTGTTATTAAACACATCTGCAAATGGCAAAAAGAGAAAGTAGAAAATAAGGAAGCGTATAACCCCTAAAAATTATCAGAATTTTGGGGGATAAAAGAAAAGAAGTATGCATCTCAAAGGCAGACATGAAGTGTTGTACATGGTGTAATACTGTGATCTGAGAAAAAACTTAGTTACTGTGTTCATGATTTTTTGCTTTGATATGCTGATAAATTAATTGCTGGATGAATTTAAATTACAATATCATATAGCAGATGGTATGCATTTGGCACAGCTTTTTATTGTTGTATCTTGGTGTTCAGTTGAGATTTCTGCAGCTAAGAAGGGTATCGAAATAATTTTATAATTCAAAGAAGAACCATGAAAGTGATCAAAGGATTGAAAATTACGCTTAATTAAATATGCCTTTAGTGAACAATGTGGGCTTCTCAGAGGAATAAATGGGAGTTGAGTAATTTTGTCACAGATTGGAAGTACTCTTATACAGACTAGAAACAGGGCTTTGTCTATGTAGCAGATTTTAACGAAGTTAACAGGATCAAAAAGTTTGTTTCAAAATAAGGCTTTCTTCTTTGTTTGTGATTTTCTTCTTCTTCAAAGAAAAAAGAGGAAAAACATTAGAAAGGGCTTCCAAGGCTTCTTCAGATCCTTATCTCAAGATAAGGTGTTTTTTTTTCTAAAAGCTGTTTTAGTTCTGACTGGATTTGTTTCAGGGAAATCTCTTGACATTTGTAATCTATGAGTTCAAGCTGAATAATAACAGAAGTCTCTTCTTTCCTATGAATTTAAGAATACAGGGACTAATTTACTTATGACAGCCAACTGACAATCTAATTTAAATGCAATTTCTTTCAAATAATTTTCTTTCAGCTTCATCTCATGGAAAAAAACCCAAACAAACAAACCCAACACTGGATGAAATAAATCAAGGAATTAACATACAAGCAGCATCTTCTTTCTGACTAGCCTACCACATTACTCTTGGCTATATCTGCATGAGATAGGCTGCCATTAATTATTATTGCAGTAGAATTCTTGAACATCTGTCAAAAGTTGAAAGACCCCTGGCTGAAAAAGTCAGTATCAGCAAAAACTTAATAAGAGATGACTTCAGCTCAAGAGTTTATTGTCTCAAAGTTGAAGGAAAAGATATGAAAGATGAAATTACTTGCCTACTAATACAAAACAACAACCAGCCAACTAAACAAACAAACCAAAACAAACATCTCCCACCCCACCCAAAACCAAATAAAGAAACGTAGTTAGTCTTGAGATAGTCAGAGCAATCTTTTATTTACTGGTCCAAATTTTCTACCTTTATTCTATTTAAAAAATTGAAGACATTTCATCCTAAATGCAAGCAGATATTTTCTTATGCTGATTAAGAACATTCACATAGTGATTCAGGGAGCACCTTCTATTAACATTTCTAGTTCTGAGTGTCTTAAGACACTTCGTCTTGTTTTGAT
>VWZD01007774.1:7106-25163 GCA_013396695.1 Sakesphorus luctuosus | reverse complement strand
TGTCTCTGCTTCGGCCATGATGGGAATTGACAGAACTCCTCCTACTCTATTGTATTTATACTTGAGATGATGTCAGAATATGGTATGGAATACCATTGGCCAGTGTCAGCTGCCTGACCCAGCTCGAGTCAGCTGATAATCCAAGGCCTACTCTGAAAACTAAAGCCTAAATTTAGGCCTAGCTAAACCCATAAAAATTTAAAGGCAGTTGTTTTTCTGCATGCATGTCTTCCATCAGCATATACTCTCTAAAAATCAATAAAAAATCCACAAGTGAAAAGTTTGACATTAATTTCATGAAGGGACAATTTAAAGGACTACCCTGTACTATCTCCATGTCCTTCCTACACATAAATTGAATATTTTCAATAGTTCCAAACATTTAAAAAAGGAAAGGACAGAAACAAGAGGAAATTGTCAAAGGCCCCAGTCCACACAGATTTGCTAACGCACAGAAAGAAATTACCATCCCATGTATAACAGTGATCTGGTGGGTACCTATGGGACTGTAGCTTTGCAACACAGTTTTTCATTGCACAATTTTTAAACAAGGTGTATTGGGAATTAAAACTGTTGACATTTTGGTCTGTGTTTTTGCCATTGCCACCTGTGAAAAGATTTATCCTTTTCCTGCCAAGTTCTAGGGAACAAAAGCTGATGAAGTGAAAGTTTCGTCCTTGAAGACAGACTTTGCATAAACTAAAGTTACTTGAGTCTCTCCTATTGGTTGAAGAGCTGATGGGGGGGAAGCAAAGTGAGGGAGAGTGAGCAGCAGGGTCTGTGACCTCTTCCTGGGGGCGTGGAGGCCTCATGCCCCTGGGTAGGCATCTCCTGGAGGTTCAAAGGGAAGGTGAGAGGCCTCATGCTCTGGGCATTGGTGATTCTTTTCCCAAAAAGATAGCAGGGATGCCTGCTGTCTGCCAATGCTTAGAAGATGTAGCTCCTGCCTTCAGGGGAGTGTCCTGAGTTGGTAAAACAACCTTACATGAGTAACTTTTTGGTGACTGGGGTGCTTACATGTTTGGGCTTGGTGCTTTAGTCTCTCTCCTTCTCTCTCCCTTCTCTTTGGGTTCTTGTTATTCAGTCACTCTTGTTAATAAAGATACTGTGTTTTCTGAACTCTCTACCGTGCTCAGCCTCATTTTTCCAGCAACTGTAGAACCCACCCTATTACACAAAGACAAGAGTTTGGCTTTTACTGAAGGCATATTGTTAGTTATAAAAGAACTGCAATAATAATATTTGCTTTAGTACAGTTGGATATCAACTGTATAATACTTAAAATATATATCAAGAAATAAAAAGGTTAGTCTTGTTCTGCAATACTATATTGAGCCTATTATTTATCATCTAAACTTTAATCTCTTTTTCCTTTTCCATGAGTACTTAGGAGGTCCCTAATCACAGCATCCTAGAAAGATTTATTGCTTTGATGTTTCAAAGCTTGTGATTATTTTTTGGCAAAGACAGTGTTGTGTTTATGCATACTATATTCTGCTTGTTCATACATACAAAATAATATCTCAAAGTGTTGAATGGAACATTTTCTTTTAAATTTGAAGTCAACACACTCAGTCCTCGATTATACTGTATGGAATACATTTGTTTCTGGCAGAGAAAATAACATGTTACTGTAAATATTTCAGGCAAAACTAGTATGGAAATAGCACTGATTTAACATTTTAAAATTCAGTAGAAACCGTAGACTTTTCATATTTGAGACTCCCACTGATTTTGAAAGGGCTGAAGACACATGGCATGAATACAGGGACTCAGGAACGGTCTTTTTGTTCTTTATTTGTTGAATTGCATATTCTGAAGGTAAAAAAAAAGGAAACAAGTAAATTTTAGTGGTGTAGAACACAGCAACATGGAGTATTTCTATGCATGTTAGCTACAATTTCTTTTTTCATTATGATACAACATAATTGTGTAGGCAATAGTCTGATCACTTTTACAAGTCATGCGGTGGAAAACCAGAATTTCTTGAACATCAAAAGCCACTCAGTTTAAAGAGGGGTAAGGGAAATGCTATATTTGAAGTTATGAGAGGATTCCAAGAAAATGATATATGAATTAATTTAAAAATAACATATTAAAAAAAAAGACTCATCTGAAGCTGTGTAAGAATCTGGGGGAAAGGAAAGAATTACGTCGCGAGTTTTTCCCAGTTGTCTAGGCATTTAGATTACTGACAAGCATATCAAAGTATAGAATTAGAAACTGCTAATATAGATTAACTGATAAATCGTAACAGTAGAATATAACNGGTAAAATTTGTGCTTACTGGGGAGCGGGAAGTTATTTCTTGTCATACATAACTTGTGTAATTGTGTGTTATATTGTAGTTTTCTCTTAATTTTCTCTTTTCTGTATAAATACATGTAGTTAGTTTCAGCATAAACCTAGTTTGAAGGTTTTTTTCCTCTCCTTCTTCTTCCCTTGTCACTCTGTCTTGGACAATTGGTGTTTTGCCAGCTCAACCCAAGACACTTTTATAATATTGCAACAGTTGCCATTAGACTCATGAAATATGCAGAATTATCATCTGGTTTTTGTTCCTTTCTGTGCAGAAAAAAATTGCACTGAAATTGCATTTCCCAGAGAAGCTTTGGATGCCCCATCCCTGTAAGTGTTCAAGGTTAGGTTGGATGGGGCTTTAAGCAGCCAGGTTTAGTGGAAAGAGTCCTTACCCAAGGCAAGGGGTTGAAACCAGTAGATGTTTAAGGTCTCTTCCAACACCAACCATCATACAATTCTATGATTCTTACTTTTTCTTTAAAGCTGTTTATATCAGGCACCCTCTTGTCATAGGTAGCACTGTTGCACAGTTGATGCAATGGTCACAGTTAAAAGTCCAACTCCCATAGTTTCTGAAGAAAACTTAAAATTTAAGTGTAGGAAGGAAATGAGATGGGGGAACAAAATCAAAATCCAGAGCCCTGAGCTAAATGGTTTATAAAATACAGAGGAAAAATCAGCTATTCCAGAAAAAGAAAAAATCCTTCAGAGTCAACGTGATGAGCAATAACTACGGAATGTGTTTTACCAACATTGTCCAGCTGGCGGCTCGATTTGGAGCTTGAAAATCTTTCTGCCAGGATCACTTCACTCTGCCTTCCTGCAGAAGAGGAAAGGGAGACTGTACTCATTTCCCAGCAACTAAATGCCCTGTCCTCCCCACCTGTTTGGCTATGTGCTCAGAATCCTACCAACTCCTGTTGCATCCTTAGGAAAGGAGAAGCTGAGGTCCCATTCCACAAGGGGGTTGCAAGCTAGCCTTCTTGGCAAATCCTACACCTTTCAAGGCACCTCTGAACTGTAAGGACTCAGCACTTCACTCAGCACTTACAGCACTCAGGTGTCCTGTGAAGGGTGCAGCCCAAGTCCTCTCTGACAAAAGCGGAGGTCAAGTGTCTCCATCAAATCAAGGCCAAGCAATTTTAGGCAACAGTTCAGCAGTGATGAGATTTAGATAGGCAGTGGTATACCTGCATCCAAATCCTTTCGGTTCCTGACAGGATTTAAATTCACATTTTTGACTGACTCAATAAGGTCAGTCTGAAACCATTAAGCTATATTATAATTTTTTAAAAAGATAAAGCAGTTGTTCATCTTTGCTTGGAATATTAGAGAATTAACTGGAATCACAGGAGGAAAGAACAAGCATAAGGACAATCGATTCTCTGGCCCAGTGATAAAAGCATTTTACTGATAGGAGGATGAACTGTGTTCCATTCTTCATTGTTAAGAGTGACCTGAGCTTTTTGTAGCTTCTGCTTCTATATTTATTTAATCAAAAATGCATTAACTTTTTATATAAAGAAGCATAACATCTACACACTAAAACATAAATCTGCAATTTGTTTTATTTCCTTACCAAGCATATTGAGTGAGCTTTAGCCGACCTAAAGTCATGAAAAGATTACAATTTTAACAAGGAAAGTGCTGGGCCTTATTATGATTATAGAGGAGTACGCAAGATTCTTGTATTACTCAGAATCTACATTTAATGGAATAAGAATCTTTTTTATTTTAAATCATGAACTATTTTTGTTTCTCTTCTGAGGTATGTCTGTGCCACATGTGCTTGATCTCATTATTAGACAAAGCATATATAGCAGGACTTTTTAAGAGCCCATATCTATTGTACTTAGTCTCCTCATCATGGTCAAAATAAAAACAGATACAATGCTCCTAAATGGCAACTGAGCATTCTCTTACTCTTAAGGCAATTATTTGCTGGAAAACAACCAAAATACCTACTCCAAAACAAGGACTTCCAAACTTCTGTTGAAAGAATGAAACAAAAGTAGATATTTCAATACCTTGTCTGATGCAGAAGTTCTGAGACATATTAATCTTAAATTTCCTACTCTCTTGTTATTATTTTTGATCTTTACTCCCCACCTCCATCCCCATTTCCTCCAAAAGATTTACTGGTAGAAGGCTTAATACAATTAGCATTATAGAGGCCTAAAGAAATCTGAAAACCTGCTCTAAACACAATTAACTTTGTGTTGTTTTGAGCCTGGGAGGAATGGAAAGAATTTAATTAACAAATCTCTTAATAGTACTGGCAGAATAGACTACCTTTAATAAGAATCCATCACTGGTAATTGTTTTCCAGCCTCAGTAAGAGCTTTGTATGTCAGACATAGTAAAACAAGATTGTTTCCCATTATAATTATATGGTGAAATAAAGATATTTTCAGTGATCAGACTATGCAATTCTGTCTAGCCCAATAGGCAGAATTACGGGAAAAAAAATAGAAAATGTATGGGTTTTCTTACTGAAGTAAGTGCAATAAAGAGTTGAGTTTAGCTAAAGAGCTATAACAAAAGTCATAACCTCAGAGAGAAGAGAAAAAAAAAAAAGGAAAAAAAACAACAGTGGTGTTAGTTTATAGCAACAGAACTTAGCCACAGGAACAAAATTTTCCTCAAACTGTGTATTAGTTGTATGGAACTAAATGGTGCACAATAAACACAGGACCTCTAGGCCTCATTACATCTCAAGTCTCCCAATTGCAAGGACACATATTCACTAGTCCATCCTTAAAAAAAGAAACACACTTTTTCTGTGCCCTTAATTGGAGCCACTAGCATTTTAAAGACCTGTAAGGTGATGGCAGCAGCTGAAGTCCTTTGGAATAATTCTCCCAGCAGTTGGTTTCTCTTTGCTTTGTCTAAGCAAGTTAGAGAAAACAATGAAGTAGTAGTTACCTGAAGCCTGTTTTCTCAGCCTGGTAGTTTGTCCAGCAGCTACTGGATAAATGACTTATCTGGAATCCCAAATCCATCTGTTCCATTGAATTCCAGCAATGAAATGATATTCTGTAAACACTTTTTTGCTTTAGTAACTCCTGCAATAATTATTTAATCAGTCCTTCTTCCCCCTTCCCCATCCATTTTCAAATTAATTAATTAGGAGCAATTTGTTGCTTCTGCAGCTTACAAGTGGGTTGAGCAGAAAAATATACCCACCCCTTTCCCTCTGTATCACTTACCTGGAGTCTAGTTCTTGTAATTTAACTAGTTAGCATTACCTCTTCATACTATCTGGAGCTACTGGACATTATTCTGAGTTCAAGACACATAAAACTTTGATGCATTTCCAGCCTTCCTAGAAAGGAATTTGGAGCAAGGGGGTAAATGGAAGAAGTGTTAATCTCCCACCCTTACATTCAGCGTAATACAGAAAAGCAGATTGTTGTGAGTTTTTCAGTGATAGACTGACAGTATAAATAGCTGTCCCTAAGTAGCAACATACACAGCACCTTTGATTTTATGAAAATCAAAATGTTGTTTAAATCATACTTCAAATCTTTCTAAATCCTGGTCCTTCCTTTCCACCTTCTATTATTTCTACACAGCAGAAATTGAACATGGACAAAGTAAATCTAATACATATCATTCCTCAGTGCTTTTTTGATATTTGTGGTTTCTCTTCTGTCATTGCCTCTGACCTGAGTGACTGCTTTCCTTCCTGTCTGAGTGCCAGCTAAGCTCTGAAAGTTGACCATAAGATGCTATAGCCAGAGACCTGGGCAAACCAGTAGTTTTCTGTTCTAGTGACTATTAAAACAGATTTTAATTTCTCTTGAGGACAAGTATGCCCAGTGATACACAACCGGAAGATGCATGTGTCTGATAGTGTCAAAAACTGGCTCCTCTCCTAAGAACATAAATAAAATAGGCTGTTCAGCCAGAAATGTTTTGGAGTATATGCAGGCAACAGGAAACAGCAAGAAAACAAGCACTGAGGTAACTCCAAGCCCTTAAACATAATGAAGACTTAAAATCTCGTAGGAAAGACAGTTAATATCTAGGGGGTTTACCACAGTAATTAATTTTCCTAGGCAGAAACTACATCCAAGCTCTCAAGCCTGCTCCACAGAAAAGATGACAGATTATTCTTTGCAAAGCTAATTGAAAAAATGCCGTATAGCTACAGTAACAGGATTAGCACCATCAAAAACAAAGGAGTGTGAGTGGATGAAGTGCCCTATATTTAGAAAAGACTCTCCTCGAGTTCTTTACAAAGACTGGAAAGACTTCAGTTCAGAAACAGTGCTGTGGACACTCTTATTACTTTATAGTCAAACCTAACTAGCTGTGGTTTAAAACCAGCAGAACTGATAGACTTTGCTGTATATGTGACTTTCTGCTGCCTAACATCTTGTAATTTACCACATCACTCTAGCAGTAATCCCCCATGGAGTTCATTATGGTAGCAGATACAAGCAGAAATGCCAAATGAAGGATTGCAGCACATGAAAGAAGGTATTTGAACTGCTCTACTTATTTGGTTTTGAACAAAAAACAGACTGGTTTTTGTTCTGATGCAAAATATGACATAAAGTACTGAAAAAGTTAAAAAACTTTATGTTTCATTTCAGTGGACTTTTGATCTACTTCTGTTATAAGATGTGTGCATACCTCTACTTCATCATGCTGAAGAGGAAAGAACCCCCTGCAATAACCTCCCTGTTGATGACATTTTTTGGTGTCTCTCTAATCATGCTGCTCAAAAATATAATTAAATACACCATGCTACCAGGGCAATCACAGGAAACACATCTTTGAAATTAAAAATAATCTTGGGGATTTTACACACCTTTGGAGTAGTTTTCTAGCTAAATTTGTGGAAATCAATATGGTAGTGTGAAAGGAGAATCTTTACAGAGGACTGTAGGGCAGACTTGTAAAAGTATTCAAGGACCTAAAACACAGATGGATGATACATGGAATTTCCAAAACTTTTCTGATTTTCACTAATATAAAGGACAATTCTCTTTGCAGATTCCTCTGAAGATCTGTCTTGTGCCTGACTCCAACTGCAGTTAAGCACTTTTAAAAATCCTAATAAATACCAGTTTGAAACTTTAGGCCCTTAAATTATTTTCGATTCTTGTTCTATACCTTCAGCAAATTGCACAGGAAAGGAAGTGGAAAACAAGAAAAAGGAGACACCAGGAACTCAAGACTGTTTCCAAAGGCTGCATACAGAGCCAGTGTGCTCACATCAGGTATTGAAATGGGGTTAAGCATTGACATCACTCAATTTTGGCCATCTAAATTGTCCAGTTGGTAAGTCAGTCGCTCTCGGTTGCCTTTATCATCAGGAGGTTAGAGAAGGTTCCTGTTGGGCAATGGGGTGCATTGCGAGAGGATTATTCGTGCCCATGCGGCCAGCCTAGATGTGACCCCAGGTTTGGGCTTCTAGTCGCATGTACGTATCCTCATAGAGATAGAGTCATGCGCTACAGGTTAAAATCAGGAACAGTTCCAACTTTATTGGGGGGTAAACAACTTATATAGGGTTTTCAGGGAGAGCACACAGTCAGTGCCTGCTTGGGATAGGCTGGAGCTTGTTTGTTCACGCGCTAGCAGTTTGCTCCCATTGGCTGGAAGGGCAATATTCACGAGGCGAGCATCACCCCCTAGGCGCCAACGAGACGGTGTTTACCTGGGTCTGAAGTTGTTTACCTCTTCTTCAGGCTGCCTCAAGGTCGCTGAGACCTTGCCTGCCTGTCAGCTCTTAGGCCATGTTTTGTGCATTCTACAGGGCTCAGGCCAAATCTTCCCCACAGGTTCTAGCAGAGCATGGCTCAAATCCTGAGGTGCTCTGAACTGCTTGTGCTGGAGTGTTTTCTTTTCAGTACAGGGATTCTGCCTGACTACTTTACTTAGCTGAAGCAGGTACTGAAAGCTGCACAAAGTCATTAGACCCTATAATATTTATTTTTGAATATTATATTAGAATAAAAGACTAATATTGTAATAATAAAAATCATTTGAGAATTTCTAATTGTGGGCAAAGCAATGAAGCATAATATGGTGATTTTTGATATGTTATTCAATTATTAAGGAACACCAGCATTATATTACCCATTTATGTTATTGAAAGCATACTTTGACTTCCTCTCAAGGTGGGAAAGCACATTTTTAATTCCATGAACACTCATTTGTATTCTTGGTCTAGAGTTCAATTTTAAAAATTTAGAGTTGACCATAGGGATACTGTGTTATATACAGAATACACAGAATCCTGTCTTTCCATGGATGCAACTATTTTATTTCCACTTAATCTCAACTCTTCCATTACAAATTAAAATGTGGACAACATTTTAATTAAAAATTAAAATACATAATGAACTGAAAACCTAATCTTACTTCTACAGCTTTTGGCATCTAGTCCTATACATCTCTAGAACCTCATTAGAGACAGAAAATTTAAACAGCCCACAAGCAAACCTAATGTTTGCCTCTAATGAATTTCAGTATATTCTTTTACAGTTAGTGTCTTGAAAACATAGCAATTTCAACATACTTGAAGAACTAACTGAAAATTGAAGGAACATAAGTTAATAATGTACTGTAATAAAGTTAGATTTTTGGGGGTTTCCCTGTGTAAATAAAATATGTTGATGAGTGATAAAAAATGAGAATTTTATTCAAATGCCACTAACATATACAAGGGTCCAGCCAGCTTCCCAGAGACACCAAAATCACTATGTGAGTATTTCCTATAGAACAACAAAACTCCACAAGGAGATAATTAAGGGTGTTGTGTCTCATAATACTCCACTCAGTTTACTAGAACTTAGTGAATGTAAGAAAAAATATATTCTGCTTTTTTCCTGTATTTGAGGAAGAACAGATGTGAAACTTAGATCCTTTACTTCAGGTGAATAGCTTAACTGTCTTTCCTTTTGCAAAATTTCATAGTAGGTACATGAGAAATGTCACCTAAGGAGCAATGAACTATCCTGGAGATCAGAACACAAAAGGAGAAAAACTGAGTTCCAATATTTATACATGCAAATTATTTACATAAAGCAGAAAAGCAATGCATTCACATATCCAAGAGAGGTGTTAAAACCACTTACCTAATCCCTCCACAGAAAAAGAAGTGCAAGATAAGGTGAGATACATTTGGGTGAGGTAGGTAAGGTAAAGTGGGTTCAAATACTAATTAAAAATGTAACACTTCTTGATTCTAAGTGCAGCAAATGTGCTGGCTTCGGAAATGCTAAAAGACATGCTCCTGCTTCAATCCAAATAACAACAGGGCAACCAAAACTCTGTGTCTGATGGGAGATTTTTAACTAAGGAAAACCAGATCATTCAACTCTGCTGTGGCTACCCAGTATCCCAAATTTGCTGTTTCCTACTGCTGGTTAGCTGCCATTTGTCTTGGAATAACTTCCAGTGAGTAATACAACTGTGAATTATGTAAACACAAATGCAGTAACAAAGCTGTCTTGCTAATGATGATTATTTCTTAGTAATTGTATGTCTCATTCCTATAATTATAATATTATTTATTATGTTAATTTACTACAGTGTTCCCATTAATTATCTCTAAATGTGATTGGACTGCTTGCTATTTCTGACATTTGCAGTTAGGAATGACGTGGACCACATTTTAATTAATGTTTCTCTTGTTTGTTACATGCTGTACTGTGTACTGCTTATCTTGCAAATTTTTGTGGGTTTTTCTTCCTTTCTTGCCTGTCCTGGTGAAGTAGCTTATTGTAAAGAAACAGTATAGAACAAAGGCATTTGTATAGTTTGTTTAAAAAAGCAAGCAAACAATCAAAGAAACAAAACCCTATGTATATTTCCCAATGCTCAGCTCTAATAATGGCCAACCTTCGCGAACGAAGATTTGGGCAGGGCTCTCCCCACATGGGTGTGCCCTTCCAGCCTGTGCAGTGGATTTTTTAGGTGAGACACAGCGTGCACAGAACTGGCCCCACCATTTAAGTCCTAAGGTTCATCTGCCACAGCTGAGCAAGCTTGGACAGTGACAGTGAAGTCCTTGGGACTGTCACAGCAGCTGGTACTAACTGGGGCTGACCCTGCTGAGCATCCGAGATCTGCCGGGATTGGATGGCAGGGAGGCATTGAACTGCCGGGGATGGTCCCCACTGAGACTCGAACTCACAACCTTGGGATTCAGAGACCGGAGTGCTCTCCATTACACCACAGGACTGCCAATGCTCAGCTCTATATTTCTACTATTAGGTGGAGCCTTAAAAAAAAAATTATATATGTATATATTTATCTCTCAAAAAACAGTTATAAATTATACAGTAGCACTATCAGAAAATGACATATCATTTCTTAAATGTAAGATCTTATTCTCAAATTTGGATAGGGTGAAGTAACCTCTTGGGAAAGGTAGGCTGTGCACATCTTGATTGATTCTCAGATAGCTGGGAAAAGAAGTAAAAAGGACGCATTGCCTAAAGGTATTGCATTTTTCCATGCCTGATCCTGATTGTTCTTCAGGAAATTATCTGGGCAAGAAATGCATTAAAAAAATCAAGACACAAATCAGCGAAGTTAGACAAGCAAGGATAAGCACAAGAGGTGAATGACAGCTAAAAGTAATCTGAACCAGTACAAAAGAATGTTTCAACTTTAAGTGTATTACTAAGCACAAAATATCTCTGGCCTCAAAAGCCCCAGAAGACCATCTCTGTGGCAGGCCAACCTATTTAAACGGAAAGGTCAGATTGTCAAAGAAACTAAACTGCCTCACAGAGCTGTAGAGCAGATGATGAACTGGGAAGTAATTTAATGAACTCCTTCAACCTCCCATCTTTCAACATTTCACACTTGGAGGTATTTTGGCTCTACATTAGCAGAGCAATAGATATGAGCTCACTGAGCTCCAGGCACAAGTAATTATCCTGAGGAGAAGTACAGAGGCAAAGCAAGATTTAGCTCCTTTGTGCTATTAAGACAACTCTAGTTTCACAGATAGTTGTCTTCCGTAATCTGTTCACCTTTTCAGAGTTGTCTGCTTCTTCCTTGGAAAACAACGACCTTTGATGCTGGAGGATGTTTTTGCTGCTGACACAGAGAAGAGCAGAGCCCTTGGGGCAGAGGCTTCAGCTTTTTCTCCCATCCCATAATTTCCCTGGTAAGGGACAATATCTGGTCATTCAGGGACTACACGTGGTCACCTGGGACAATGAGCATTGTAACTGGCATTTCCAGATAGAGCTCAGAAGCAATCATGTTTCTACCTGACTGGTTAGTCCATTTCTTCATAAGAAACGTGGAATAAGAAAACCATGCAAGTAATTTTTTGGTACAAATATTGAGGTCAGTGACCAAAATTACATTTTTTTATAACTCTCTCCTGTGAACTTTGATACTCCTTTTCAGATTAAAAAGTCCCTTTTCATCAAAGTTAAAAATTATGAAAGTTCAACTAAAAAGCAAATTCTTATATGCTACCACACTTCCTCATTCAAGGCGCAAAAATGTACTTGAAAAAACCAAAATGCATGTATGATTATTATGAATTTTTGACCAATGACTATTATGAAATTACCAGTGACTTACACTATATTATCTGATATGAACAAAGTATCTGCTAGAGTGCAATGGCTAGCTACTGCAGTGAAATAAATAGTACAGTTCGGAACACAAATTCCAAATAGTTTCAGCAAGCTCAGACAATGTAACAATCTCAGCTCCCTGCATGATTTAAAATATTCAAAATTTTACTAAAGCAATTGCATACATTTCTGTGTATGCTTTGAAATTGACTCTGCATATCCTTTCCTATTTATAGCCTGTTTGTAGTTTTACCAATGTTTGAATCTTTTAAAGGAATTTTAAATTTTCAAAGTAAAAATATCATTAGCACCATCCCTCAAAATGTGAACGAAGGAAAAAAATTTGAAGAATCATGAGATCAGTTGTGTTCTGAATGTTCTGACAGGACCAAATTCATTCATGCTACAAACATTTTGATACCTACATAATAGATAAAAGTACTATGAATAATCATAAGAAACTGAGGCTTTATACATGCTTCTCCTAAAATATATACAATTCACAAAATTCATTAACAAAATTTTAAAAAAATAGGTTTTCTTCTATAAAGCAGGTAAGAAAAATTAATAAAGGGACCCTGATCTAAACCATGTAGCACATTTCCATGTAGTCACTCATAGAGCAATTTGCACCATACAAATAGGACAAGGGTATCTGAAAAGAAATCAACTCTAATTAGAAATTTTAGTATTTTCAAGGTCAGAGCTACCAAACAACAACTTCAATGTTATATGCTTCAAAACCACACTGGTCCTGAAGTACCATGGCATCTCCTGCCTTCCAGGAGTGCCCATGAATGCAGCTAGAGCTTCACCTCATGAGACTGAAAGGTTGCTTTCTGAAGACTGACCAGACTGCAACTCGTCTCTCTTCTTTTCTCTGTCTCCTGACAGAGCTGCCCATAAAACAGATGCCAAGAAGTTTATAGCTGAGCATTTTAAAATTAACCAAAGTGCAAGGACAGTACGTTGCACCAAAGTGGCCTGAGAAGCTCCACTTATCCTAATCCCTAAACCCGTAAACTAAATTCCTGTTCACTTAACTGTGGCAGTTCTGAAGGTACTTCAGAGGGCAAACAGGTAAGGATAGCAACTCTGTTATCCACCTCAGGACAAGCTATTCCCACCTGCAGAAAAAAAAAATGTCTACAGCTATCTGTCTGTATTCTTTTCATATAGCATATTGGCTGTTATAAACCTCTGCAGGGAAATAGGATATTCAATCAGCAGATTCAATTTTCCCACTTTCAGGGAACAGGGGAGGGAATTAAGCTATATTTGACTGACACAGTGAGCTGACTATGAGCTCAAAAGGTGTTTATAGGCCCTGTTGACCACTCCTGTTTTGTGCAAGAGAGTGATTCTGCAACCATATGTTCCCCAAAACACATTAACTTCTGCTCAGTCCAACACCTCCATGCTGCTTATCAGTTTTCCCAAGATTCTGCTTGTAGACATGTATTTTCAGAGTCTTTGCATCACATCACGATCCCATCTAATCAGTAGGAAGCATTTCTCAGACTGTATTTCACAGGAGCTGAAACAACCAGACCACAGGGCAGCCAGGTATAGAAGAGGGAAAAACTGACCTTGTAACAAAAACTCTGTTAATTCATTTAACTCAAATGGTGATAGAAACTATGTGGGAGGATGGGAAGGCTGCAAGAAATAAGACAAAATGGACCGAAATGTTGGCTGTCCCAGGTGGATGTGATAAAGCCTTTGAACGATGGAAGAATTAGATTGTCATGGCATCTTGGGTGACTGAGGAGAGTACAGGAGTAAAGAGAAAGGTACAGAAAAAAAGATGAATATGACATGTGAATCAGAAATCACAGAATCAATTAGATTGGAAAAGAACTCTGAGATAATCCAGTCTAACCTATGACCTAACACCACTATGTCAACTACAGCATGGCACTGTCACATCCAATCTTTCCTTAAACACCTTCAGGGATGGTGACTCCATCACCTCCTTGGGCCCATTCCAATGTCTAATCACCCTTTCTGTAAAAAAATTCTTCCTCATGTCCAACCTAAACATCCCCAGGCACTGCTTAAAACTATGTCTTCTTGCCTTATCTCTGTTTGTCCAGGAGAAGAGGCCGACCTCCATCTGGCTACACCCTCCTGTCAAGCAGTTGTAGAAGGTGATAACATCACCCCTGAGCCTCCTTTTCTGTAGGCTACATATCTCCGGCTCCCTCAGCCGCTCCTTATTGAATGTGGTCCATACCCTTCACCAGCTCTGGACTTGCACCAGCACCTCAGTGTCCTTCTTGAAGTGAGGGGCCCAGAACTGGACACAGTACTGAAGGTGTAGTCTCATGAGTGCTGAGTACAGGGGGAGATTCCCTTCCCAAGTCCTGCTGGCCACACTACTGATACAGGCCAGGATGCCATTAATACACAGGCCATATATAAATAATCACATAAGAACTGTATTCCCATAGAGCTGTCTTTAAAATCAGATGACAACTAATTTTAAGTTCACTTGGGCAGATGTAGAGCTAATTTGACATGTCCTGTAGCTGCTGGTATGTCACACAGTCACATGTCAGTCACACCATAAGTGACTGACAGTACAGTCTGTTGTTCTATGTGCTCCAAACGCTGAAGTACCAAGGGAAGCTCTGGTTGCCACCATAGAGCTCCCTTGCTGCTGGTGGTCTATAGTAACTGACTGGTGAGCTGGCACCACCCCTTCTCTCAGCTGGCTGCTCTGACCCATACCCACTCTCAGTTATGCTCAGAAAGTTGGAAACTTCCGACAAGTCTTCCAGCTTTTCTACTTCCAGTACTGGCCCACTGACATCAGCTACCTTGCCTTGCTGTTTGATTGAGAGAGACTTTAAGACAAGACACTTTTGCCAGCATGCCTTTTTTACAGAAGCTGAGATTAAATGTTACAATGAGAGAATGTACAACAGCAAGTCTACTCCCACAGTGTGAGATACATCAGAATATGATTTATGAGATTTTCTTCCATCTTTGTGCTGGTACTATCTTCATAGGGTTAATTAACAGGATAGGCTGAGCTCTGTTGTGTATAAAATTAGATCAATTTAAGTGACTAATTGGTCATAGAAATCTTGTAAAACTATAGATGGTAAAATGAAAATGCCTCTTAAAAATCATATTTATTGTGATACATAAACCAGAGGAAAATTACAGACAACACTTTATTTCAGCTATTGTAGCAAGAACATTGGTAGATAATGAAGAATGTATTTGTTCTCTCAGATGAATATGTTTGGTAATTTCTCCTTAACAAGCATAAGAATTGAATTATACAGTTCTCTCATAGACATACAGAGCATGTTCTCAGAAGAGTTTTCAGGAAAAGCAGAGAGAATTTTCAATTTCTGTGTAAAAATCACTTTTCCATCATTAATATACTTCATTTGGCATATGGAGTTTGGGCATGCAGTATGGCTCAGCTTCCAACGAAGATTTGGGAAGGGCTCTCCCCATGTGGGTGTGTCCTTCCAGCCTGTGCAGTGGATTTTTTAGGTGAGGCACAGTGTGCACACAACTGGCCCCACCCTTTAACTCCTAAGGTTCATCTGCCATGGCCGAGCAAGCTTGGACAGTGACAGTGAAGTCCTCAGGACTAGAACCTACAGCCCCCATTATTCCCGGGAGGTCTCCCACCCAAGTACTAACCGGGGCTGACCCTACTTATCTTCGAAGAGCTGACAGGATCAGGTGTCAGGGAGGCATTTAACTGTCTGCAAGGGCATGCAGTAGGCAACAGTATAGTCTATAGCTGACCACTTTACAGTAGATTCCTCCTGCAGGCTCTCTCTCTGGGCTCTGAAGCATCAGAATCCTTGTTTGTACAGGTGAAAGGGAGACTTGTTCCCTCTTTTGTTACATTATTGCTTTGTACCTAAACCACTTTAAAACTAGAACGTGTACTAGCATTTAAGCAACTGCGTAATCCCCACCACTTTCATTCACTAAGACCTATACTTTCCCCAAGAAAAGATTTTGCGCAGTGATGATGATGGAGTGGGTCCTGACTAAGCTGCTGAAGCAGAGAATGCATTTGCCCAGCCCACACCCTGTGCCAGTTCTTTCCCTCTGACTGTGTCTAAGCAAATCACTGATCTACATGCAAAAGCCATAAATTGTCATGTACAGGCATTTGGCACCATGAGGGAGGATGAGTCACTTCTTTGAGCTGCATGGCATGGTGCTGTGACAGTGAGCAACTGGAACCAGCTGGGCTCAAGGAGCAGAGGTCCGATAAGGAGGTCCGAGAGGTTGGTCTGAATATGGATGTAGTGCCTCATTCACCACTCTGGGTTCCTTAACGAGATAGACTGTGACATATTTTGTGCATCCTATGAAAGAAATTTGTAGCCAGGTAACACAGAGCATTGGTCAGTATTTGCATCAATTGGTAAGTAGAAGTCTCTGGAGGGCAGAAAAGACTGCATTATTCTTCTTTAAAACAAAGGGGCATGCTCTGTAAAGGAAAATGGTATGCAGGGGTCATCAGGCAGAGCAAAGGAAAATACAGAGTACAGTGACAGAAAACCATCAGTAGCATAGATATATATTAAAAAAAAAAAAAAACAACAAAACAAAACCAAACAAAAAACACAAACAAAACCCAAAACCTTTTGGTATGTACCAAGGGTTTGGACAGTCTTTAAACGGAAAGAAATAAATTTATTCTACAGACCTACATATGACTGGGTAAATTTACTTCTAGGCTAGGAAGATTGTAGGGAAGATATCACTCTGCCAAAACAAAGTGAGTAGATTTGTCTTAAAACCTTTTGTTTAAATAGTCTTACCAAGAAGGGCTGAGGTCTTTTTCTCTCTAAATGAAGAAGAAAAGAATGGAGGAATAGGTGCTTTTAGTGGGGAGATATGTTTTAGCAGAGAGATAAGGTAGAGGAAGAAATAGATCCTTTCATACAGGATTATATATATATATTTATCTCAGAGTCCATGTGAAACATTTGGATACAACATCTGTATTTTTCTGCTGTAAGGATCCTGATTAGCCCCCCAGGAGGTCAAGTGAGCAATAAAGCATCCATACTATATAAAATTGTATTATGAAGTTGTATGTGACCCTCACCTACTCGTGTGTGTATATGTCACCTATTTTACAGTAGGTTTAAGTAATGGAGAGACCTTTAACTAAATCACATTAAAGGACAGAATGTATGCAGCATAAATAGTGCAAGAAGAGAAAAACAAGAATAAAGAATTGCATGGAAATAATCCATCCCCTCCAGGTGAACATAGGATCTGCCTTTTGACGTATTTTCGTCAGAGTAGGACAGCAGACAGCTAATACTCTGAAATATCAATACTTTCTAGCAAAGGATTCAAAACAGCAAAAGACCTTTAATATATTAAAATCAAATCCTAAAAAATACATGAAATTTTTCAAAATGGAGAGTTCAATATCAGAAAGGGGAAAATACTTCAAAATATTTATTTTTCAAGCCTTGAGGCAAATGAAACACTGTTAGATTACAGTAGTTGATCACTAGTAACTGTAAGAAAAGGTAACCTACTAAACTGATCACATAAAAATATTATATTTCTGTCTTTTATCACCATTTATTATCCAATAATCTGGAATATATGAGTGAAAGATTTCACTTCTTCAGCAGCTAAATATTTCTGATGCATCATTTTCTGAGCATTTAACAGTATCACAGTTCTACTGTTCATTTCTGGCAAGGTATGGACAGACTACAAATGGAAAGAGTGCTTGAAGGTACAAGTTAGAAAATGTAAATGGGGCAAAAAGTAGAAATTGTGTCTATCTTGGTTTAACAGTAATTGAACTTACCAGGCCTAGCTGTTTGGGCGTGTGCCACTTTCAAATAACACAAGTTACCTACAGAGCAGCAGTAGAGGAAACAAAGTAAATCTGCTGATAATGCAGAAGTCATTAAAACTGAGATTCCAGTTATTTCAGTGAGGAAAAGTAAAAAGCAGCACTGAATAGGCTGATGAGGCAAGTTATACTGAAGTGATGAACATCAGGTTTAAAAATGAACAAGCAGGCATCTGTAATGAGTCTAAAACCAAAACCAAACCTCAGACATGCGCTTTCATTGCTGAACGAGTGAGGGAATACACAAAAGCTCCCACAGAAGGGAAAAAAGTCCTTACTCTGGAGACAGCCAGTCATGGTAGAGATAATTTCATTCTAGAT
>VWZD01007773.1:379853-408255 GCA_013396695.1 Sakesphorus luctuosus | reverse complement strand
TTCTCTCTCTCTCTCTCTCTTTAAGCAGTCAAAAGATATACTGTATCCCCAGTGAAAGGGTGCTTTCAATCCAGTTATCCACTTCACCCAGTCTCAGTTTCCAGAACCTTCCACACCCCCCCTGGTTAAACCACTAAGCCTTTGATTCCTTCCTGATTACACTATGCAAGACATCTATCAAACACTGTCTTATCTGTTTGTAAGGCAGCTCAGGCCTCAGATTTAAGTCATGGGTTTTGGCTACAAGTTGGAGTGTGATTAATAATTGACTAATGTAGCTTTTATTTATCACAGGCTAGCACATTTCACCATTACCGAGTTAATTTATGTTAAGTGTAAGCTGTCGCTCAATCTTTTTTTTAACTTTTTTTTTTTTTTTTTTTAAATCCTAAGTCTATCTTTCACTTCTTGAGAAACAAAATCCTTACACAGGGCACAGTCTTACTTGGTGCCAAAAAGTTGATTTCCTTTTCAGCGGAGCCATACATCACTGGCCCTCCCAGCTGCAGTGTCAGCCCCTGACAGAATGACATGTGTCATTTATCAAAGGGGCCAGGCCGGGCCTTGGGAAACGCACACGACAAAGCCTGAGAGAGTTCATTTCGCAGTCCCCTCCTACCCTCTGTGAGCCTCTTGCCAGGAAAGCCTGTGATGTTTCTGTCTTCGCAGCATTACTGTAAGTCCTTCAACCTTCACAGAATTAACCCTCGCTGCCACCACTGCTGCTGCCAGCCCTCCCCAGCGCCGCTGACCTGCCCCTGGGAGCCGTGATGCCCAGGTGCTGTGCCAGACGGGCAGTGTGCGGAAATAACATGCACCAGGCTGCTCCCTCATCCATGTCCCTGCCCCTCCTGGAAAGTACTCTTTTTTTTTTTTAAAATCCCATTTATTGTGCATTATAAGAATTAAAGTCCTACGTTTTTCTACATCAGGACAAGGTCAAAGATATAAAGAATAAGGTAATAAAGCATTTCAGTCGTGAGAAAAGGGTAGCCACTGTCCTGTGCACAGGTATAGATTTGTGCTTTGTATGAGGCCGTGAGTGAGACTGTCAGGGAGTCTTCTTCCACCTCCTGTTTAAATTCTCCTTCTGGTTATTCTGAAACCCTGTGCTGAAATAAATACAGTGAGTAGTTTCTCTGCATGCCACTTCATGACATCTGGGCTGCGTAGCACCTGCATAGATGAACTGAGCTGGTAGGACTCACCACGCTCCTGAAACTCATCTATCAGCTAGAGGGGGCAAGGGGAGAAGAAAGAAAAGTTGATAGAATTTAACAGGGGAAAAAAAAATCGCCAAACCTCAAGGTGTCGCTTGCACTGAATAGTTTAATTTCTGTAATGTAGTTGCCTCAATCCTGCAGCCCAGGAGATGACAAAGGAGTTAAAGCAGAAAATAATGTTCTGTCTAACAAAGAAGAGCGTATTTTCAAAATGTAACAACATTTGCTGAAACAAAACTTTTGTTTGAGTGTGTATGTGCGAATGCGTTTTAAGTGGCTGAATTCTACATCTTGATCATGTACAAAGAATGTGAGAAAGTTATTGTCTCCTCCCCTTCCCCCACCAAATCACTCTTTGTACTTTGCATAGTTCCTACCACACTGAAGTTATTTACAGCATCAGATATCATTTAAAGAGATAGCTAAGGAGACTGTAGCCTCAGCTAGGAACTTTCCAGAAAGGAGTCCTATAAATTAGCCATTGCTCAGGAGTGGCTGTTTTCTAGTCAGGGCTGGTCCTTTCATTTGTCTACATAAGGCTAATTTATTTTTGCAGCCAGATGTGGGCTGACAGCCATCACTCAGAGCTTCCTTCCCCCACTGTTAGGAGGTCGGGAAAACAGTCACGTTTCCCATTTTACAGAATCCCCATCAACATTATTGAAGATGGATGTATCTTTAAAGCAAAGATTGATTGTGGATATCGGAGTTATGGTGTCATTTATCATAGTGAATATTATTTAGACTTGGATTGTACAAGGCTGTAACTTGAGACACAGCCAGGGGAGGGACAATCTGGAAACGAGGATCCATGAACTTTAATGGATGGATGCTTTTTCAAAGCTCCACTCACTATAGCGTGATTTACTTTTCTTACAGAAAGGAAACAAGCATTTCAGTTTTAAAGGGCCAGCATGCCATCTTGTCGTCTTTAGTGGATCCTTCATGGAGGCATCCGAGACTTAAAGCTGAGACAATAAATAGCAATTGTGTCTGAATGCTATTTATATATAAGCGCTTTATGTTAAACATATCTAGGTGCACTTGAGACTCTTGTTTGAGTGAATTACACTGGTTAGGTTCTCAGTTGAAGAATTACTATGGCTGAGAAATGCAAAATATTGATTATAGGATGCTGTGATCTGGAATTTCATAAGATCCAAATAACTTGCATTGCAACTATCGTTACTTTACCATGTTCATCTCTTCTGGTAGAGACAGAGCATCTAAACTACATATTCACTTACTGCTTGAGGCATCTTGCGGAAGAGGAGCATCTAGTAAATTGTGCATGTACTGGTAGAACATCAACTTTCTTGGTTGTTGAGAAATGCAGCAGACGTTAAGAACTTGGTGCATACTGTGCTTGCATTCCTCTTTTATGTAAAATTAAGAAATGTAGTTTGAGATCTTACGGGTGAACACATACCTTGTATTTTCGTTTTGGAAAACTGGTTACAACCTGCTGAAAATTTGGTTCAGCTGAAGTGCTATTTCTAATTTGGTACCGCCAAGCATGCCAGTGTACTTGAAGACTTTACTGGAGTGTTTCTTTGGAAAATTACTTTTGATTTTTTAGAAGTGAATTAACTTGAATTCAGAAAATTCTCAACTGACTTCATAAAAGGGAGAAAGAAGTTCTTGCAACTGGTAGCATAGGTTTGGATACATCATGAGCATGTGTCAAACATGCTTTTCCCCCATGTTTTGACACCTCAGTCCCACCTTAAAACTTTCTTCCCTTGGCATTATTTTTCCAATTACTTTGTTCAGGTAATTTTCCCAATTACTTTGTTCAGGTAACTGCCTGCTCCCAGGTGAAATTGCTTATCTTCTCTTTCCGTCCAGCTTCTGATTTTCTGATTTCCACTGATATCTTCCATTGCACACTGAGTTTTTGGGGTTCTTTTTCATGCCTCTGATCATAACTGGGGGGCCATCTCAACCCCAAATTTGGTAATTACTGTGTCATATGAACAAAAATGCATTGGACAGCAGTTTTTTCATGTGGGCTGACATGTATCTACTAAAAGGAAGGTAGTAGCATTTACCAGACTTCTTCCTGATGAACTTCTCACATGCTAGCATTTAAGGCAGCACTTCCACAAGGACATACTAAAGCTTGCACTAAGCTATCTCCCTTTTTTTTTTCTTTAAACAAAACTGGAAATCTCTTTACTGTCATAAACCAAATTCAGTTTGAGAGTTTTCGTATGAATAGTCAAGCTTAAGAGTTTTAAAAAAATCCAAACAATGGAAGCAATTATGAACATCTGTTTTTGAATGCCTATGTATTCTGTACATAACAAACAGAGAAATCCTATTATCTAGAACAATAAAAGGGAATTTCCCTTTCTGTCTGAACACTCTCTGTGAGGAATATGGCCTTCCATTTAGAATCCTGATTTGGTGGGTTTGAATTTTTTCCTTCTGTTAATGAGATGAAAATTAGAATTTTTTTTTTATCCCCCCCCCTTTTTTTGTAGTCTAGATTTCAATTTCAGGGACACTAGTATAAATCCTGAGTAATCTATTTTTACACCTGTGCAGCTGAGATCAGAATGCCTCTATGAAGGCCTGCTGCTATATTTACTCATACATAGAAAGTATTTTTCTCTTGCTTGAGAAACATGCAAAATATCTTCAAAGAGGAAGCAGTTTATCAAATTCATATTAATCACAGCATCAATAATGTTGACCGGGGTCAAGTCATTACACTAAATATATTGTAACCATTATTAATGCATGTAGCCCAGTGCCATAGCTATGATATAAGACTGCTGTTTCCTGATTAAAAGCTGTTTGGTGATGCACAGATTCAATACAGATTCTCCCTGCCTTGTGGTGACTGACAGTAGCTTCTGGTATTCTGCTTTCTTCTGACAGTGGAGTGTATAAATATGAACACACCTTACAGAGGAGGCTACAAGAAGTGCAGAATGCAGAAAACAAAAGTGTCTAATTTCAACAGCCACAACTGTGCATCCATAAGGCAGCCAAATTTATCATGGCACATTATGGAGTGCAGCAAATGTCATGAAAACCATTGTTTTTTAATTTTTTTTCCCTGAGAGTCTGAATGAGGTGATTTATGGTAGTTATCCATCTTAAGGGTCATCCATCAACTTTTAGTTGCTAGGCAATCAAACCAACAGCTGTTTGCTTTGAATCAAGCTGAAAAGTTGTCAGTCATCACATGCAGGTATGACCTTACTGGTTAAAAACATTATCATGCATACAAAATTAAAGAGACAAAGTCCTTGTTCTCTCTCTCTCTCCCATAGCCTGGTTCATTACTTCCCATGAACAACCCAGGTAGCACTGGTTCCAAAGCTTTTACTTAATGCAATGTTTGGGCAGATACTGGTGTTGGAGATGCTGGTTGTTGCATCTCAGAAATTCTTGCATGCTCATGTAGAGAAGTTCCTTGTAGAGAAACAGCTTGTAGGAGGGCAGTTTCTCAGATGTGACGTCAAGTTAAATAAAACAGATATTTTTGAATTCAATCTCATTGGTATGTTTAGAAACAAAGGTCGATCTTGAACAGCAAAATATTGTTGATTAGTTGCATGTCTCACTGCTAGGGTGCGGTATGTAGTGTAAACAAGGCTGAGAAGCTGTAACTGGATGGAGCTATGAGAAACCCAGTCTAGTGAAAGGTGTCCCTTCTCATGGCAGGGGGGTTGGAACTAGGTGATCTTTAAGGTCCCTTCCAACTCCAATCATTCTATGATTCTGTTATTGTATGATTCTGCTGCTTTACTGTGTCCCATTAGAGTGGGTCTAGAAGACACAGAAGTGGAACCTGAATTATGTGTACACCATTCCACTGTTTTTGTTACTATAAACAGAGCAATATTACTTGTGATTTGGAGGCATTGTAATTGACAGTGTAGGAACAACCTAGATGTGACATGAGGACATGAATCTGTTTCCATTTTGTGGTTCTGGTCTTCTGTTAAAATTGCTTTCAAGACTTTCTTCCAATTTTCATTCGGTTCCACTGAATGCTGTTCCCTGTTAAACAGCCTCAAAATGACTGGCACATAAGGCGAGCTGGATTCTGCAAGAGATTCTAGAAAGTACTGAAGAAGACTGGAGGTAAATTGTTGAGGAGACAGCAATGCATGATTTTTCAATAAATGATACAGTTGCTAACTTGCTGTTAATTCCTGATACTTGGAAATTGCATGCATCTCCAGTGCTATAATCTGGAGCCGTGGAGCTGCTGGCAGATTGACGGAGATGTAGCAAATGGTCAGAAATGCTGTGTGCAAAAAGTGGAAAGGGGAAGGAAGTGAGCCACTTTTGGGAAAAAGCTGCCTTCAAGCTATACTTTACCAGATGTAACCAGAGGACTACCTTAAAAACTCAAACATAAGATGCAGCTGTTGAGGTGGAAGTGTTCTGCAGAGAAAATATTTGTTCCCATGAGTTTTTCTGAGACCTCAGGCCTTTTCTTCAGAAAGGTGTTCTTTACCTCTCTGTAAATTCAGACACACTTGCAAACCTGAGGCCGGTCCTGGTGAAGATGACACATGTTAGTTGTCGATAAATCTTACTTTCCTGAGACAGTATATCTTACTCTGCTAACCAGTGCAAAACAGTAATTGGCTTGTCTTCTCAGGGATTCTGCTGCGTGCTAACTAATCATAGTAAGAAAAGACTCTGTCTTCATTTTGATAAATCTTTATAATATTTCAGATTTTATTTACATAATTACCCAATTGTCTTTGTCCCCTTAATGTCTTTGACTTTCATTTGTGTATAAATTTGGCTGTGCACCTATTTAGATGTCAGTGAAGCTAATAGTGAGCAATCCTGTGCCCTTGAAACTGCCGTGTCATCTGCTCAGGCTCTTGCGTGCACTTCCAATCACATAACATCTGAGCACCTTCCAAGCGTTAATGTAGAGTATGTGTGCAAAATACTCCTTGTAGTGAATTCACTGATGGGTGATAAACATTTTCATAACATCCTCGCCATCGTATTTTCACTTATCATGTAGCTCACACCAGGTGGCTTGTTAGCAGTTGCTAATGAGTTTGTTGTAGTGTGGGAGGTTCCCAGGTTGAGAGCTACACTTGAAGTTTTGCTCCCTCACTTGGGCTGTTTCCAAGACTTGTGTGTGTATTCCTAATGTTATTTCAAAACATTTCTAACACTTAATTTTGTTCTTCACAGAAATATAGATGCAGAAATCATGTGAACCAAAGCTTATCATGATGTATTTATTTGTTTGTCACTTAAAAAAATCCATAATACTCTTTCCTCCCATCACAATATTATTTTCTGTATGTCTTCTCAGTAAAATAGATTAGTAACACTGTAAGTCCTAAATGGGTCTCCTGACATCTTTGACTCCCCTCCATTTACAGCAAGCAAAACCTGCTTTTCTACTCTATTTTTTAAAAAATAGTAACTACTTTAGCTGTAGAGGGAGAAAGTTGATGTTGGTTTTACAGGAAATTTAAGGAGAAAACGATCACTTTGGGACAGATAGTAGTACCCTGTCAAGTATTATCCCGTCTGCAGAAGAGTGGTGAAACTCATAGTGGGAAAAGGTGGCAGAATCAGGCTGTTTGATCAGGTTTAATCTATGAAGTGCCTAACCTAGTCCTCTAACCTTTTGTATAGCTCAGTGTGTAATATACCTGCCCACATCACCAGAGGGACAAAATGAAGAATTTAGACTGCTGTTGAGCAGAATGAATTTCCATAGTGGATCAACCTAATGTTACAGTGATGACACATGGTAATTTGATAGTTACCACATAATAACAGGAACAATGCAGCACATACTGTACTGGGAAACTCTATTGAACGCAACAGTAATTACATGGCAACTCACTGACTGTTAACACTTTATCGTGATGTAGTTAGCACAGGTGTTTCTACAGTTGGGGTATGTCCAATAAACTGTGTAATTTTTCTTTTTTTGACTCCTTGGCCTCTATATTTACAGAGTGGTTGTATCCTGTGTAACATGAATTTTTTATCAACCTGCAGAAACATTCTTCTGTTCTTCTGAATTTTGGTGCTCTCCAGAGCTGGTAGGTTTCTTTTATTGATGCATTTCTAGGAAGATTAAACAAAAAAAAATGAAAAAGAAAACCAAATTTCTAAAATTAGCCTTATGCTCACATATCTCTGGCAGTTCTGCTGGTGTCTGCTACATTTATTTTTACTGAAACAGAATCTTAGAATAAAGCTAATGCTCAAGTGATAAGAATGTGATTGAGTAATGTAGTGGGCGTGGCTTTGTACTTAAGACAAATGGAACATCAGATACACCTGAGTAATTGTGCCTGGTTTATTTGAATTAAAGGTAGCAGATCACATAAGCATCTAAATCACGGATTTCTAAACTATCGTTAGCTTTGTGTATAAGTTGCATTTCTGTATTTGTAAAATTGTTGTTGCTGTTTTTGATATGAGAAGCAAGCATTTTGTTGTCTAAAGGCTCTGAATCAGGAAGAGTTGGATGCTGTTTAAAAAAACCACTGAATGCAGACTCTACCCCCAAAGTAGACAGTCATGATGAAGGAGGAAAAAGTAAGCAGGGACACTCTAAAGGTGAAGTCTTTTCTTTAGGGCTACTAGTGTAGTTCACAGTCCATGACAGATTCTTCAGTGCTTTGTACCTCACAAAATCACTCATATCCCTCGAGACTAAGCAACTTCCAGCTAACTTACATTTTCACTGATGATAGCCCATGATGAACTGCTTTTTCTCATCCCCTCTTGTAAAGATTATCACTTCTAGGTATTCTGTTACAGGCAATATGTAGCATATGATTTATATTGTATTTTGCTAAGTGACATTATACTTAAAGAGTACTTCTTAATTTGAACTTTATTTTGCTCCATTTGGGATCAGGTAGATGGAATAAAAACCTAGTTCGATGACCAAATAAGCATGTCATCTTATCTATTATCTACCAGTGACATAGCTAAATTTTTATCATTAATCTTCTTTCCTTCTTTCCCTTAAGTAATCAGCAGCATCTGCTTTTAGGTGGTTCCCAATTTCTAGTAGATCCTGATGAAGTATGGTTCACTTCCTCAGGTGAACGGCCTAGTTCCCCAGATTAACTGTTCTGTTTACAGGTGGAAAGCACTCCTTCAGATGCTGTACTTCCAACTAAACTTTTGCTTCCGTGAGATACATCTTTCAAGGTTTGTACCTTTGTACTGTATTTTCTATATAAAAAGAACACACAGAAAGAAAACATTCGTATGTAGAAAAAGGACTGAACCAGGAGCATCCATGCAATGCTTTGCACTTCAAAAACTAATTTAATGTACTCTCTTGACTCCTCCTAGAGAGGGTTTCTAGACTGGATTATAATATGTGTAGCAGTTTCAAGGAAAATCCAGCAAATATATATAGTCTCTGTAATCCTCTCCCTCTATACAATGCCACCCTGCCCATTTCCATCTTTCTATGCCTTTGTATTTTATATGAATCTTGCCAAAGATCTGTGAGTTTACAGCACTATTAGTGCTATGATACTTTTGCAGAAACCAAATATGTAGCAAATACAAGTGTGAAAATGGGTTACTACTGTGAGAAAATGTCTCTTTTTATTGAATTTATAAAAACAACAAAGTCAGTGAAACAAAGAAAATAACAAGTAGGAAAATGTATTTGCAACATATGTTGGGTGCTCTGGTCACACAGGTCCCAAAAGCACACCCCCAAAACTCCCTCTCTTAAAGCTTCTAAAGTCCCGCCCCATCATGTAACAAAAGGGTCTCTGGTTGGTTAAGTTGTATTGGGAGACGGCGCCCCAACCAACACGGCAGCCCCCATGGCTGACCACGTGGCAGGAGAGTTGCCTTATTCACATTTATTTTGCAGTTCCGCTATTCCCGGCTGCATGGTCCCTTTTACTTGTCCAGACATGTCCAGGTACCTTACAACTCCGCGATATGCCTATAGATTAGTAAAAAAGAAAACCCCTTAACATGCATGCATACCCTTATGTTAATAACCCTTCCTTAATCCATTTGCTTGTAATAAAATCGTCTATTTATTTCTCATACTATCACCGTTGTTCTGCTGCTGTCCTTCTGCTGAAAGCCACCATTCCCACAGCAGTGGGGATTACCTCTCCCATCAGAGAGAAAACGTCAGCATTCCTCAGCTGCTTCTTTGTTAAGTAAACTTCCCTGACCATCCAGGATCCACTCTGATAGTCACACTAGCACCTTACCTCAGATGGGACTGAGGCCTCTTCACAGCTACACACCCCACACTCACACAGTCAGACCAGCTTTCCTTACCAGCTCAACCCCAGGTTTCCTATAGCAGAGTCTCATTTGTCCGGATCCTTCAAATAGTTTAATCTTGGTGCAATAACTAAATAATGAAATAACAGCTCGAGCTGAGTGCCTCTGAGGAGGGACCCTGGACAAAGGAAACCCTGGGCTTTTATACCCATACAGTCCAAGTACGCAAAAGTCTGGGGTCATCAGCCCCTGTCTAAATGTCCAGTCACCTGGACTGGTGCCCTTTGTTATGCAGAGGGTAGGCAGTTCACAGCCTCATGACAAACACTTCTGTCACCCGGAGCTCAACCTGCAGCAGCTTGCACTGCACCTTGCAAACAGAGCTACCTGCACTAAATATGTTCTTCAATGACCGGATAATCTCAGCTTCATAGTAGTAATATGCTTTCACTGACAGTCTACACCAAGTGTAGCTGGGCTTGTTCGTAAGAAATGAGCAGTTTTAGCTACCCCTCTTTTCACAAACTAAAAGCAGTTCCTTGGAAGTGCTTTTTGTATAAGCACTGGTGTGGCTGCTATAATGGCATACAGTGAAATGTTTTGAAGTGATTCAGTTCCTGTAGGCATGTGCTATTCTGTAGTTGCAGACAATGGTGTCCTCACTTGCCATGCTAGCATTAAAGTAGTTTAGGTGTCTCTTGCACCAGCAGTTCATTGTGCTGGCCTAAGCTGAACCACTGAGGATAAATCACAGAATCACAGAATTGGTAAGGCTGGAAGTGATGACAGGGGGTTATCTGCTCGAGCAGGGTCGTCGTACAGCACATTGCATGGAATTGCATCCACATGGTTCTGAGTATCTCCAGCTGTGCCCACAACCTCTCTGGGCAGTCTGTTCCAGTACTCAGCCACCTGCACAATAAAGAAGTTCTTCCTCATGTTCAGGTGAAGCGTCATGTGCATCGGTTTCTGCCCATTGCCTCTTGTCCTATTGCTTGGCACCACTGAGAAGAGCCTGGCCCTGGTTCCTTGCCACCATCCCTTTAGATACTGATAGACATTGATGAGGTCCCCTCTCAATCCTCTCTTCTTGAGATGGAAGAGGCACAGTTCTCTCAGCCTTTCCTCATGAGAGAAATGCTTTAGTCTCTTAATCATCTTTGTTGCCCTCTGCTGGATCTGATCCAGGAGCAACATGTCTCTCTTGTACTGAGAAGCCCAGAACTGTATACAGCACTCCAGATGTGGCCTCACTTGGGCTAAGTAGAGAGGGTCCCTTCCTTTGCTCTGCTGGCAATGCTCTTCCTGATGGACACCAGGATGCCATCTGCCTTCTTGGTCACAGGGTCATGCTTCTGGCTCATGGACAGCTGTTGTTCACCAGGACCCCCGGGTCCTTCTCCGCAGAGCTGCTTTCCATCAAGTCAGCCCCTGGCCTGTACTGGTGCCCAGGGTTAGTCTTCCCTAGGTGCAGGATTCTGCATTTGCCTTTCTTTGAATTTCAAACAGTTCTTCTCTGCCCATCTCTCTACTTTGTTGAGGTTCTTCTGAAGTGCTGCACAGAAATCTATTCCTAAGTTTCCCTGCTTCTCAAAGAAGAAATTCTCAAAGAATGACTTGGATTTTCTCTAAACCAACTTTTCTATCTATGCTCTTGATTCAGCACCAGGGATCTGCTACTTTGCTACTATTTCTGCCACTGTTTTCAGTGAGATGCTGAGTTGTACAATCACAATGTACAGTTTCAAGGATGCAGTAATGGGTGGAAAGCTGCGGAAGGAAAGGGCAGATACAAGTGTAGCTATATGGTGGAAAATAGATTGGAGGGCACTCATAGTGTAATTCTGATGTAACCTAAGACTCAATGTCTAAGTTGAGATTTATTTAAGTTTTTCCTGTGATATATTCTTGTCACAAATTTCCTGTGTAAGAAAACAACCCCTACTATTCCATTCAGATATAGTGGTTGCATTTTCCAGTGATTATGCTATTCTTGAAACAGGTAAAAAACGTTCTCCAAAAGCTTAGGTGAATCTTATGTGATTTTGAGTGTATAAAAGTTCTTTCTTGATAATATATTTTCATGAGGCTCTTTTTATTATTTTAAAAAGTCTGTAACTTGATGTTCCATTTTCCTCTTTTAACTGCCTTTTCCTAGGAGTAATTTCAGTTTCTTTATTAGTGTTGCAAATAATGAACAAGTGGATAAAAGAAACAAACAAAAAATTATGCTCCAAGAACCTCTCCTTGTCGTCTATTTTTTTTAAATAATAAAAGTGGTGAAGAAAGAGAGCACTGTTCTTTCATCTTTCTTCATTTTTTGTCTATGCTTCTGGGGCATTTTATCTAGGCTGAGAAAAACTTGTGAGTGTATATGTGTGTTTATTTATGCATAAACAAACTTGTGAGTAAAATTATGTAGGGTGGTAGTAAAATGTCTGCTTAATGCAGTGTATCATGAAGCACAAGGCCAACCGCTGAATGATTCTATTTCTTGGGAAAGGTGTGTATACGGCCACATGTGTCTTAGGCACATCTGATTTCATTTTTATTTTTTATTTTTTTTATGCTTGTGCAGAGTGTAATGGGAAAAAAATTCCATCCTTCTTACTTTCTTCTGAAGAGGCTCTGCTGTATAAGCCATGTTGATTTCAGGCCTCCTGCTCAAGTTTGCTGAAACTGCTGGTTGACACTGAGAAAATCATAACGTTTATGAACTTGATTCCTCTTAGTTATGCATATGCAGTTTGGGTTACCTCATTTGCAGCCAATGGATTCACAGCTGCATCAGTGTCAAACTGGTAGAAGTGCGAACAGAATCAGATTTACAGGATCTTTGAACTCCTCAGTGATTAATGAAATTCTTAATTCTGAAAGTGTGACAGGAGGATAATCTTGACAATATTTTCCCATGCTTTCTGCGGGTAGAGGGATTTGAAGCTGACAGTGGAAGTTGGGGGTCCTGACCTGTTCCATTATGGTGATTCACTTGTTCAGGCTGGAATCTCCCATGTAAATCCCTTCTCATTTCCCACATGCACCTGTACCCCATGTTTCTGTAGCAGGAGGAGATCTGTCATGCTAGAGAGCCAGAGTGTACTTCCCCCACTCAGAGTCTGGCCAAGAACCAGAATATTCCCTTATTTTAAGCAAGTCCTGAAGGAACACTGCCAGTTCCCAGTGCCTTCAACATTGTTCTTGAAGGCTGGGAATTAAAAGACCTGAACTCTGTTCTTATGCCATAGCTTTTGCACTTGTAAAATTAAATTTGCAGCAGTTGCCATTCCATGTTCAAGATTTACTTAGAAAAGAGCATAATATGATTGCCAAGATGACAATCTTGTAACAGCATAGAGTGGCTGATGAGTACAGGAAGGTGGTCTCAGTTTTGCTGTTTGCTGTTTTTTCCAAATAAACCTCAGTGTGGAAGGAGATAATGCCTATACAGCAGTTCTTTCGTCCAGTAACTGCTGTATATACTGGTAGAGATAATATGTAGTTTTTAGACAGATCTACCAAGATCTCTAATTATACACAAGCTCATCTCAATGGTTGATAGTTTAGGTTCCTGAATAAAAGTTAGACAGATCAGTTGTTCTGGTGGTGGAGCTGGTCCTTTGTTGTTAATGGCTGGTAATATGCTTTTTTTAGAAACTGATGGAAATGCCTTTTATTATGTGCATTATGACCAGCCGTGCAACTAGGACTCTCAGTGCCCTTTGTGATTCTGAGTTAGTGAAAACGAGCGAGTACAAGCTGCAATTAATAAGTTGTGAAGAGACTGATTGTTGCGACTGAAATGGTGAACTGATGTAGTTACCCAAAAAAGATTGAGAAGTGGTGACCTAACTATCACCCCATGGAGAATGAGGCTGGTCTTAAATTTGTGAAATATCCTGGTTTTACAACACTGACTATAAGAAAGAATTCTGTTGAAAGTTAATGGAGGAGTTCCAATGGAACCCTATTAGATTGTTCCTCCATTAAATGACTGATACAGACTTTTAATGGATGTTTTAACTAGACGTTGTTATCAAAAGGACTATTGCACAAATTAAAACCAGGCCCATAATCAGCGAAGAGAAGCTGGATTTACTTCTCTGCCTTTGGCATGGGGAATTCTATGTGTTTGTGTATGCAAGTGAAGGGATGTAGAAAACAGTGAAGGAGAGGAAGATGGTAGAAATATTAATTAGAAAAGAGAAATGGAACATTGACATTTCAGAAACATACTAAAATTATCCAGTGAAAATATTATATAGGTAAAGTAGGTGAGATACAATTAGATTTTATCTACTGAGCAAATTTGGGATAAGAAAAGGGGAAGAGTCTCCTCTCAAGATCCTGCAGAATACTGAGTGTCCTGAACTTCCATTAAATTAAGTGAGGATTGAGGGTTGGCCTTACTTCTGAGAAAGCTTGGACATCGTAAACTCATCTATTGTAATTCTGATCCTGGGCAGGTGACAGTATCTGTAAATTCTGAATATAAAACCATGGTTTTTAGGCAGCTGCAGAAAAAGTGGTTTATAGTAGAGTAAATGTAAATTGATTTGGAGCTGTCTCCCATCTCCTGCTATGATGGCAATATGAAGTGTTTACATGAATAGTAGAGGATTTGACATTCTCTTTCAAACTAAGATGTTGGCTTGGTGTTGTGATATTTTAAAGTTTTCTTTTAAAAAGCATCAGAGAAAGAGTTTGCTGTCTCTGAAGTAAAAGCCAGTGAAATTCTGGTTTCTGACATTCTTTTGCTTTCCCATGCAGAGTACATGGTTTTTTGTAGTGCCCCTGCAACAACCTCTTCTCTAACCTGGATAGATTACTCATGAGGGGTCATTTGGTTTTCATCCTTGTGTAGCCATAGCCATCTCATTCAAAGAGGCTGTGCTCTTTAAGCTCCCTCTGTGATACAGTGACAGTTATATATATTCTGTTAGCACGTGCCATCTTTGTTATTTTCCCCATCCTTACAGTGAGTGAAAGCTGTGTTAAAAACCCCAAAAACAACTCAAAAGGAGAACAGAGCAAGGTAGATCATTGCTGTCACTCCATTTCCCATGTGCAAACAAACTCTGTGCGTATGTGGGGCAGTTGCTCTGTGTTGCATAGACATCTTCACACAGGAGATATCATCATCATGGCTAGGCTTCACGAATGAGGATTTGGGTAAGACATAGTCAATGAGGTGCCAGTGCTTGGATCCAAGATGCATCCAGATTGTCTTGAGGCTGTCTTTCTGTTGAAAGATAGTGTTGGTGATGGTGAGCTGCTGTTCTGCATGAAACTCTAGCAGGAGGCGTCCATTGTCGTTGCAGTTTCCAACACCATGCTTGCCCAGTACTCCTTTCCAGCCTTCAGAATTCTTACCTACTCTGGCGTTGAAGTCACCAAGGATTATGATCTTATCATCTGCAGGAACCTTTTGGGTGAGGCGGTGCAGGTCAGTGTAGAATTTTTATTTTTCCACTGGGTCAGCTTGGAGAGTTGGGCCATATACGCTAAAAAGAACAACATGTTGTTTGTGTAGTGGGAGGCGTAAGGACAAAATGCGATCGAAATGACCTGTCGGCAAATTTTCAAGTTTGTAGGCAATGGAGTTTTTAATCATGAAGCCAACTCCTGAAAGGTGACTTTCGGTTTTGGGTTTGCCTGACCAGTAGAGTGTATAGCCAGCACCATGTCCTTTAAGGCTGCCTTCCTCGTGAAGACGAACTTCACTGTGAGCAGCAATGTCAATGTTGAGTTGTGACAGTTCGTGGGCAATTAGAGCAGAACGACGCTCAGGACGTCCACTATCCACAGTATCAAGCAGGGTTTTGATGTTCCAACATGCGAGTGTTAGTTTGAGCACACCTTTGGAGGCAGGTGTATGCCTTTGAATTCTCTTTGACTTTGTTTTTGTTTGACCACATCAGAAGATACTGATTGCCCGCAGTTATCCAACAGGGCGCGGAGATGAGCTTTGTTTAGGCCACCTTTTCTAGACCCCTCTCCATGTGGAGCAAGCAGTGCTGTCCTTAGAAAAGGCTGCTTGGTCATTCAGGATGCTACCTCACGAGACTGTCATCTCTGGGGTCAAGTCTCAAATGACCAATGTCCTGAACCGCCTGCATGCAGAGTTGGGTCTGCGGCTTCCAGCTGCTTCCTATCACCTGCCTTTTTCGACCCTAGCCTGTCACTACAGGGCTTTGCAATGTGGATGAACCCTTCAAGCCTGCGCAATGGATTTTTTAGGTGAGGCACAGCATGTGCAGAACTGGTCCCACCCTTTACTCCTAAGGTTCATCTGCCAGGGCCGAGCGAGCTTGGACAGTGACAGCGAATACCTCAGGACGTAGGTTTGGTTAGAGTATCCTTCTCTTAGATGGATGGCCTTACAGGGCTAAGTGAGCTCCATCTGCCCAGGTTTGGAGTTAGAGTTGTCCTTCTCCTAGGATGGTTGCCAGAGGGCTAGCGAGCCCATCCTGCCCGTGGACACACTTTGTCTGACCCTTCAGCTGAGACCTGTCTGGAATACGAGACCCTACCGGAGGCACAAACCACCGGCAGCATAGCTCTCAACCTTATGAGGGCACGCAACAGGTTCTCCCCTGCAACAAGGAGGTGCCCCTGGAGATTACAGGGGATATAATAATGTCTTTTACTGTTAGCCATAACCAACTAAATTTGTATTACAGTGTTTTGCTTCAGTACAGTCATGGTGATACTTGTTTTCTACAGATGAGGTTTCCTTTCCTTTCCTTGCTCTTACAAGGCCCTGAGTGTAGGACTCCTGTTTTACTTGTCTGAATACTTCCTACTGAGATCCTTTAATACCTCACAAAACACTCTTTCTGGCGTGCTTAAATATGGGACATTACCACAATACATTATTTGATCCTACTCTCTGATACATTCCAGTGTATTGCCAGTTTCTAGCATGCTCTGATGCATGCTGCTGGACAACAGGAAGGTTCAAACCTGGTGATGGCCTCCTTGGAGACCTTGGCATCTGGCCTTCTTGAATGTCAGGGGCTTCTAGCAAAGACTGTTGCACACAAATGGCTTGAAACGCATTTTATTTTGTGATGTGGGTTATTGACCACCAGAATAAGAACATCTGAGCCTTTTCCTCTCAGTTGTAGTAAAACCTTCAGACTTGGCATAAACTGCAATTTTTTTTGGAGAAGACCAGGTCTAGATCTTTCCTCTCTAAGGCACTGAACTGTTTAATTGAAAGCACAGTTTGATTTGCTGCCATAGCTGCTGCTACAGTAAAATAGCTTGGAATGCTAGCAAATTTTTGCTTCTCTCACTCAAACCAAGGATTTAATACTGGCAGGTGAACTTCTGAAGGCTGCTATCAAGTATACAGAGACAATAACTGTCTTGGAGGTGGAACTTTGTCAATATTTTTTGCCTTGGGCCAAAAAACATTCACAATAATGGAGTGCTGGAGCCCTGCTCCGAAATGTTGCAGCTAGGAAAAGAGGAATTTATTCTAAGTTTTAGAGTGCAGTATTTTGGTAGGATGTGTGGTTTCTTAATCATCCTTATGTTGAAGCATCAACCATCAAGACAGCTGGGGGACACCTGAAGGTGTGCTTCTTGTTCAGTAAGAGCTGCCCTTATATTTGAGGTTATGCAATGCTGGCTACCTTACTGCCCTTAACACACATGTCATCATGCATATTTGAACCAAAATATCTCTTCTATGTTCCATAACCTGGGCAGAGGATTGATTTTTAAATTATTTTTAAATATATGTAGTGGAATAGGGGAAAGAAAATTCCAAATTACAATACTGAGAAATTGAATAGATGTTTACAAATCTGCTTTGCCTATTTCTTTCTGAAATGATTATGAGATGATAATCATAAAATGATTTGGTGAATACATAATAGAGGGCTCTTGGGATTGTTCAGATAATGTATTTTATAGTGTCATAAATAGCAAGCCAACTAAGCTCTTATAAACTTATTTTATTAATGCACATTGATTAATAATTATAATTATTAAGCCCAGGAATGCAGACAAATGTGTTGTTTGAAAGCAGGTAAACAAATAAAGAAGTAGGTCTTAGTGGCAATGAGCCACAGCAGGCAAGAGGGAGGCAACTCCCTGCACCAGAGTGTGTCAGCCCCAAAGTTGACTTTCTCCTGGTTAGTGCTATGGTAGACTATGCGAATTGCTGCCTCTGCCTCCCTAGCTATATTTGAAAATAAAGATTAATAATATGCAACAACATCTCTTTTGAAAAAGCTACTTTGTTCAGGGATCTCAGTTTTTATGGGCACTAGTGGGATTTTTTGCACTGAGCAAGTGCAGGAAGACTTTGTTTTTGTAAGCCACACAGGAAAATCTCTCCTTTAATGATCCAAGCTCCATCAGTAAACTGAATTCTGGCACTGCCAAGCCTTTTAGCTGTGTCTTTGAGGCCAGTGTATGAATTCAGATGTAAACAAAAATGGACCATGTAAGTTTCAACTGTTTCAAATAATCAGCAAAGAAATATCATTAGATAGTATTTTCTAAACGAAAAAACCCAACCAAACAAAAAAAAACCCATCCCAAAACTAAAAAATTACTCTTAAGACTTGATCTTTCTTTTCCTTAAGTCTTTTAAGGCAGAATTAAAATAGTTTCTTTAAAATGGAGGCTTATGCTCTGGAAGCATCGTTGGAACATTTACTGTATATTCTGTTTCAACCAGTTTAGGAAATTGTAGCTTCCTGTAGTGATTTCTAGTAGTTTGGAATGTTCAGTCCTTGTTTTGTGTGGCTTTTAATGTTGTTAGTGAGGCTCAGGCCGGTCTTCTTTTTGGAACTGTGAACCCATTTGTATGTGATCTTCTGATGGGTGTACAAGTCCTGTTGCCAACTATGTATGCTTATCAGAAAGACAGTAACTTCCTTTCTCGAAGGTTAGGCATATGCCTTTCTTTAAATACATGGGTATTCCTCAGGCATTTTGGATTTGTGTCTAGATTTTAAGTAATTATTTGGCTTGAAATCTGCACCCTTAAATCTCAGATTTGTATTTTTAGGTTGATTGTGGGGAAGGAAGATCCTGACCATGAGTGGCAGTCAGCTTTCTGATATACAGAGGAAGTTCACTCTAGAACTCCATGGTGTTTTCCTGTGAATGAAACCGGCATTATGGTGTAAGGAGCTTGGATGGAAAATGTTAATCCAGCCCGATTCCAGTGTCTGTTTAACGCTACATGAGATATCTGAAGGTCCTTTGGCTGTAAAGGAGTCAAGAAGTGCATTTTATTAGATAGCCAAGGTTTTCTAGTTTAAAGGTATCTGACTGACTGTGCCATGAATCATTCATAATAGATACAGTATTGTTCGTTATTCCTTAAGTAATGGAATATCCATTATGCAATGTTGTATTTTTCTTCAGATAGGTAAAACCAAGTCGTAAGATTTAGATTTTATTTTCCATTACAGCTGAAAATTAGTGTCATGTATAGTATTTTCTGTAAGCAGGTGTGTGATTAAAATAGTGTTTGCAGGTAACTTGCTTGCTTACTGTTTCCCAGCTAAGTAGGAATATTCTTATTATTATTGATGAAAAATGAGTATCCTCTGTGGTTTCACGACCTCTGTTTTAATATTCTATCATACTTACAGGGTTCCCTGTTTAAATAAATTCATGTTTTCATCAGAAAACACAAACCCTCAAAGATTTGCATTTTGCCATCCACACACTTGGTAATTTTTATGAAAAGACTAAACCGCAACAGGCAAAGACTCGAGGTCTCCCCTCACATTTTAGCGAAGATTTAACAGCGGCATGACATAGTGAATAAGGGCCTCCTTCTGTGATTTGCTCAGTACCTCCTATGATTTACCCTTGGTGCCAATAAGGGCAGGCAGTATTTTGCAGAGGATATGCATCCCATGGTAGAAGAAGGTCCTAAGAATTTTACAAGGCACACACTGTGAAGCAGCAACAGAAGTTGTAATCTAAACATATCCACACTTCTCCAAATAAAAGGAAGAGGTATGTTTTATATTGTGGCTTTTGCCTTTTTGTTTATTTGTTTGTTTGTTTTAGTTATGATAGCTGATGTATGTGCTAGTTAACTGTACCAAACAGTACTAAGTAAGTGGCCAATTAAGTCACTCAGCCATCACTAGAAGATCTGGGGACCCATCCAGGGACACGCTGCATGTACTCTGGAGAACATTGCTGTTAGTGCAAAACATTCCACTGCAGGGTGGGATGAGAACTTGCTGTGCCCCTGCAGCAGGAGGGAAAAACACTGTTTGATAACACCTGCCGTGCCCCTCTCCTTTACCTGTTACTTCACACATTTTTTTCCCTACTTTGTCAGTGCCTGTATTCACCACCGAGGAATACACAGATGCCAAGATTGAAATATTAAAATGAAACAGTATTTTTGCTTTTCAAGCATGAAGTAACAAGTGATGAAAACACTTTTTCTGTTCATTTCCTTTAGCGCTCTCCACAACCCACTCAAACTAAAATAATTGTAAAAAAAATCCAACATTTCCTTTGGAACAGGGAGATGATTTTCCTCTTTCTCCTCTCTCCTTTCACACAGATGATTTTAAACAGCTAAGTCTAGACAGCTCCGATGAAAGCTGTTTCTTAAAATGTCTCTATGGCACTGGTTTTACATTATTAGATCAGTTATCTGCTAACCTTTTACCTTCTTTTCAGCCTAGTTAGGGAAACAGTTGCTGGATCAAAAAGGTGCAATTAGTGGGCCAAATTCTTTCCTCTCTTATACCCATCTTATGTGAGGAGAATCCATGAGCTTGGACCTGTTTCAGTGAATGCAGAATTAGATTTTACTTTTATATGTTTTACTTTATGCACTTATTTTTGGCAAAATATATTATATTTATGCACACATGTTAGTTATCGTATCAGTATTAGTTTTGGTAGCTCTTGGAGCATTTGCTTGTACATGGACAGGTTGCTCCTGCTTTTTCTCCTGCTTTTTTTCCAGACAGCAAGTCACATTAGAAACCAAATCACAGCATGTTTTTGTGGTACTACTTTTTGCTTAGCTATTGCTGTGCCTTCCACAGGTGTTCTATATAAGCAAAAATGTGATTAAACTGAAGTATCAGAGGTCATACATCCACAGGGGATAATGTTGTCTGGCCATATTCCTAACAATAGTAATACTTATTTGAGATGCAGTAAATAAGAATTAAGTTGGGAGTACTCTATATCTGTTTAGATGTCTGTTCAGGATTAGGATTTATCTCGTTATTAAGACATGGCTGCATTACAAAAGTGTTTAAAAATTCATGTTTTCCTTGATATTTGATTACACTGTCCATAAACTTCTGAGAAACATCACATGTCATAAAGTCAATGAAAAACAAAGACAGAGTTACAGACAATTCCAAGCTCTTTCAGCAGTTCATGCCTGGCTCCAACATTCTGCATGTTATTTCTCTACAGAAAGGCTCACATATTCATCTATCAAACCCAAATTCCTTGGATAAGCACATGCGTGTGCTATGAGTTTCTTATGTTTAAGCGAAGATGACTGGTTTGATTCAGACCCTTTCACCTGCCTAACTAAGCTCTGACTACATAATCAATGGGGAAGTGAGACCTTCTTAGACAAAATTAATTTCCAGATTTACCTTTGCTGTTATTGATGAATATTTTGTCATTAATATATAACAGTGTTTAAATGAAATAAGATGCATGAAATTGTAGCAAATGGATTTTGGGTAAACATTATAGTGTTTTAATGTGAATCTGAAGCAATTAAAGGCCAGATCTCAAACAGATGAAAGCACTCATGTCTCCAGCGTTAGAAGACGTTAGTTGAAAATTATTTCTGAAAAAAACACAAGCTATTGATTGTGCTACTTTTGAGCATGGTTATTATGAGCATCTTAAATGCTATTCTGTTTTTCTGTCCTTAAAGCAAACAAAACAAAAACACAGACAGTAATGCAGGAACTTGGTGCTGCTTTCACTGGACAATGGTGTTTCATTGCAGCCTTTTTGTGGTTAGAAAAACTGAGTTGAGGGTAATGGCACATAAAAGAAAAGCTATGAAAGGCAATGTCTTTTGAAAAAGAAAACAAAAAGTTGTAAATAGAAGTTAGTACTGCAAATTAAAATGATAAATTGTAAAATAATGGGATTGAACTTTTTCTGAAAATGCAGTTAATTTTTCTGCCATTATTTAGTCAGCAACAATATGAACAGTGACTTTATGTGGGAGAAGAAATGCTAGGAATTTTATTCCTCTGCATTCCTATTTGTTTCCTGGTATCGTCTGATGACATTTTTCTCTATTTTTTCTATTATTATTTGCTAAATATATTATGACATTTTATTTACCTTGGTTGAGAGCTTTGAGACCTCTGTGTGCTTCCCCATTCTAACAATTTCACAAATAAATCACTGATCATTGTGCAGAAATATCACAGTTTACATGAAGACAGAATAATTTTTATGGTAGAAGAAGCAGATTTATACTGGATAGTTGGATTACTACATCTGTAGGTATGCATACAGAATACACCCACTTTTATCTTCCTTTTTAATTAGTGCTTAGTAGTTTTTATTAAAGCAGCATGTTACAGAGGAATTTTGGAAGTACAGTGGTGGAACCTACATTCTACAATAAGGCATTTCATTTTATGGGCATATGTTATTTCTGCATGTGCAAAATAAGGATATGTTGTTAGTCTTTTGTTAATTTCCAGATAATTAAACATTATTATCTATTTACCAATGAATAGATGTGATCTGTTTACAATATCAGAGATGTATATAAAGCAAACAGCTATAGCTGAAGCTCTAATTAAAATACATCATTGTTTGTCATGGTTTTAAGGCGAAAATTAAAAAGCGTTGCCAAATTAATCTTCAATCAAGAGTTCATTAATTAGCTAACCTTCTGTAAATGGGCTGCAGTTTGATGACAGCTCACTAAAGAACCATTTAAATGAATTCCTGATTGTATCAATCAAACTAGGGAAAAGAATTAGATTTGTGGCTCTTTTGCAGTACCTCCTGCAAACATTTCTCCAGCATTTAATGCACACAATGGATGTTAAACTATTTTAAAGTGATGAATCCTTTTTATTACTGTCCCAAACTCTGTTACTTCTTGCTGTATATCAAGAGCAAATGTATCAGGCTGCCAAGGTTTCATGATCCTGAACAGAATATTGCAGAGGAATATGCTTTATAACATAGTAATAAGCAGTTGCTTGAAATAACATCATAACTTTCCATGGGAAAAATGTTTTGAACAAATTATTGATTATATAGTCTTTAGTAAAATTTACTTTGCATCTGTCATGAATTTTAAAATACGAGGCCTTAAGTGGTTGAGTACTTCAGTTGCTTTTGTGCTGGGAACATAAAATTTCTGGACTTTTGGACTATCTGGAAATGTCTGCCATGGAAGTGACAAATTAAAGATGTTAGCGCTAGATAGGGGTATATTTCTGTGCTATTTTAATGCACATAGCATGTGTCTAGACCCATCATGAGGATTAAAAAAGAAGTTTAGAGTGGGTTGTAGAAGTTAATACATGATTTGGTGACTCCTTTTGTGATTTGTGGATTTGGATTGGTTTTGGGCTTTTTGCCTATATTTAATCTGAATGTATGCCTTTTGTAGTTATGTTTGAACATGTGTTTTATGAAAAGTATGGTCAAAATAACAGTCTCTATTTACTCTTGCCAAAAGTTCTCCTTCTAAACTCTGCATAAACACACATTTAGTTAACATTTGGGTTGGTTATCATCTCAGTGAAATAAAATGGTTTGAATTTTTTTGGAGGGTGGGTGCAGTTATTTAATCATTAGAGTCGTATACTCAAAGTGCTTTGAAAGAAAAGTGTTAATTAAGGCCAAGAAAGGCTGAATGTCAAAGCACTAAGTGACATATTGCATTTCATGACACCTCAAGTGTCTAAAAATTGAAAAGCCATGGTGATTTTTTTTCACCTATAGAAATATTTCAATTTGTTTTGTATTACATATACTGATACTATTAACCAGTTATCTGTAATTGATATAATATTATCAGATATTGTAAAATACCTCCTCATCTTGTTTGTGCAAATTATAAAGGCATGTTAAAATACAACTTAAGGTGAATTATTGTTTTTCTGACCAGTACAGCATTGTACATTTTTTTATCTCCCATGAGACAACAACCTTGTCCAGCACTGCTACATCTCTTAAGTCTGTCTTGTCAATTAAACCACAGAAATGGTATGGGGTTTTTTTCTGAGTCCAGGTGTTTATATCAAACAGTTTATACACATACAGTAATCTAATGGGAAGGAAAATCAGTTGTTTTTTTTCTTCTGTGCTGATTTGCATATGCATGTCAAATCTAGCTATGCCATTTTTTATGGTATTGAGAAAAACAAAATGACCTTTACTCAAGTTCTTAATAGTGGAAGGTTTTTATGTTCTGCATTTTCAGGTGGTGGAGGAAAGAGCCTGGAAGAGAAAGCATTTGCTGATTACGCCACTGATACTCACAACAGTCTGATACAGTCTAATACACTAAAACTCTCTATGCCTTCCTGTTATAATTGCATCTCTGCTCAAGGCTACTATAGTTAGGCTACATTAAATCTCATTGTCAGTCAGGCTGCATAAGGCTCAGAAAGCTCACAGGCTGAAGCTGGGCAATGTGATCTTCCTCAAGAGCAACTTCTCTCACTGCTACTTGCTTGTCTTCTTGCAGACTACTACATTACTCTGTACATAATGGACACCCCTTACATAAATTATGTAACTTGATTTCTCCCCCTGTCTGACAGACAGGATTTGCTTAAAAATAAATATGAGCCTGGCAATCTAGGTTGCCCATTCTTGTTTCAGCTAGCTGCACGTTGAACAAAAAGAAATAGCAAAAAGTCGCTAGCTCAGTTCGCATCCAACATAGAGCTCACATGTTGGAGATGGGTCATGTACATTTCACATGTATGATAAAATATAGGAGCTTGCAGCAGGGCTTCTATCAAAATAATTATCTAAGCAATTATCTGTGCTATTCAGCTAACTTTTGCTTGCAGTGGTGTTTCTGTGCTTTTGTGTTCGTCAACCTTACTGCTTTGAGTTCTCTTAGGAACTATTAGACTGACAGTTTTCAAATTGTGCAGAAAAGACAAAGAAAGAGAAAAGGGCTTTTTATAGAAAATTGTGCTTTTATTACGAGTAGTTAATGAGCATTAATATCATAAAAAAAAATCAATGGGTAAATGCAGTTGTATGATTTTAACTGGTGCCCAGATTTCAATCCTGTGCAGGTGGCCTGTGTTTTCAGGAGGTCATTTTTAAGACTCTCAGCACTGCAGTCCTTTTCCTCCCAACTGCAACCCTATGTATGAAACAGGAAAGGACAAGTAAACCCTGATGTGCCGTCTTTGTTTGAATTTTGCAAACCGATTCCTGATCCTGTAGATTGATTCAAGCAGGAATATAAACAAACTGTCCCTGAAGTGTGCACTTCAGGATCATTTTGTCATTCACCTCCACTGTAGTAGTAGTAATAATAATAATTTTTAGTGTTGTGGCTTGTTGGCTTCTATATCTATATATATATCTCAAATTAGATATAATTCTGTGGTCTTCGAAAGTCTGTTGATGAACATAGGCTTCAGGCAATAGTATCCATTGAATTTTGTGTACAGATAGAAGAGTGCTTACTAATGATTGTATACTTTTAAAAATACAAAACCTGATTTATTTTGTATTGTTCTTGGTCTTCTTTATTATATGAAACTGTTTTCATTTTGAGAATATGGGCTTTATCTCAGGTTAACCTTTGTGTTTTGGGAAGGAAAACCTTGCAAGGAATAATATGGTCTTTTATTTAAAAGTTTGCTTCTCTATCATGGCAGTTTTCTTTTAGTGCATCATAGGTGGGCAGAGAAGGACAGTTCATAGGTGGAAAACTCTACTGATACATTTGTGTTTAGTGGTTGCATCCTCCTTCCCAGTTACTGGCGAAGCCTTGAGAAAAGTAAACCATGTGCTTTTGTACTGTCATATTTGATTTGGACTATATTTTCACTGTTGTTTGAAGCTAACATGAAACACAGTGTCTGCATGACCCATTTTAGCAGCCCATTATCATAATTTCACTGTCATATGGCCACTGAGTTAATGTACTTACAAATGACAGAGAAAGTGTGTTACATGACCTTAGGGTTTTCAAAAATTAAATGACGTAGGAGGTCGTATTTCAAAGAATTGTTAAAGATTAGGGGTTTGGGCAGTTGGCTTTTGGCTTTTTTTTTTTAATCCTTCACCTTAAATTGTTATATCTTGTAACAAGAAGGTACCATTATTCCTTGATAGACAAAAATACTAAAATTTTAACCTTTTTTAAGCTCTGGATTTTAGCTATTAGCCTAATAACTTTGAGTAATTTTTAAGTCTGACTGCAGTAAATTCTTTTAGTTATTTTATTTTTTAAAAAAACTGTCATTCATGCATCTTCCTGGTATAATGTAAGTTAAATTTTCTCTTGTATTTGTTTATTTTGTCAGGTGCGGATTTTTGTTTGTTTGTTTCTTAGTTTGTTTTGGATTTTTTTAAAGGAATTATTTTGAATCTAAGAAGCAGAGCAAGTATGTTTCCTGGATTTGCTACAATGAACCTATCTTCTGGTTGATCATGTGATGTGATAGTTCTGGGAATAATTTCAGTTTGAAAAATAACTTTTTTAACACATGGCTTTTTAAATTTGAGTTTAAACCAGATCTGAATATGTTTCTTAATTTAAGCAAGTGACATTGGCATTTTATCAGCGCACACTGTCCCCATACTTCCCAAATTTTATGGTGTCATGAACTTACATTGCTAAAACCCACCGTAGTGAGTGATTGATGTTTCTTTCATCACAGAAGGGGTTACACTGAGGGTAAACCACAGTGGCTATGATATATATCCAGTAAATGAGGAAACGGCAGGAGAAACCACAAACATGTAGTCCAAGTGGCGTATCCTCACCTTTTCCTCATAAAGTTAGGTATTGAAACCAACTGCCTTATCTTTCCTTTACCCTTGTGAAGTTGGAAATCCTGTAGGCAGAACCCTGCATGAGAGTGCTCTACGTGGTTCTCCTGCTTTAATTAGCGTTTGTACAAACAAGTATCTTTTTTCCCCCCATAGAAATAGATAAAAGTCTGTTTTATTGTAAAAAAGCTCCAACCAGACAAAAAAACAAAACCCCCAGCCTTTGTTGCGACTAATATGTTCTCTGAAAGTGAAACTATGTGACAAGCAGAAGGAATCCCATCATTTTACTTAAGGACTTATTTGGCAGTGCTAGAAACAAAAAATGGGTTGAGGATCTCTCAAAGCTGGATCTTCTTTACCACCCACAGGTCAAGTGATTTGTGACTCTTGAGTTCGTTTTGCTTATCTAGGCTTGCATAGGTAACCTGGGGTATGTTACAGTGTTCTTGTGGGTTTCAGTGGGTGAGTTGTGTGAACATTCTTTTCACTTGGAAACCTTATCCAGGCAGAGGCTGCCCTTATATAAGTAGAATTTTGTCTCAGCAAGGACCATAGGATGAATTAATATTCCTCACTCAAACAGTGTTTGAAACCCTCCAGCCCCTGACCATACGGACACTCATGGTTTTATTTAAGAGTTTGAATTTTTGAGAAAGCTTCTGGATGTTACTGTAACAGAGTAATGCACTTGGAATTGGTTTGAAAATAAAATGTGATTGCCATGTGTGTCTAGAAATTACTGCCTTAAATAAATTTTGGTGCTCAAGACAATTGTCTTTAAAATATTATATTCTGGTTTTCTACCTATATAATTTCATAGCAAAGCTAAATAATAATGTAACAATAGTAAAAACAGTAATACCAGAATTTATCTGCCGAATTTAACATTGTAAAATTGCTTTGTTGCTTGCTTTTCTGTGGCACTTAGGGACTGTTCTCATTTTACACCCAAGCAATCCCATTGATTTCAAATACAATCTAAAGGGGTTGTCTGCTTATAATAGAGGGCAGAATTTGACTTGCATTGCTTGGTGTAAATGCTGGCAGAATTTAACTTTGAGGTCTCAATCCTGCAGGAAACCCCTAAGCACAGCTCTGTTCATTAAAGAACTTAGCCATGCTTTTAACCTTAAACAAGATTCCTCTGCTTGTGTGTATGTTTTGCAGGGCACTTAGGCATGCGCTTAAATTTCATTATTGTGAGTGTGCCTCAGCACTCAGTGGCAGGATGCGTGCACAGCTTCAGGGACACGAGCCGTTTCGGCAACTTCAAAGGTGTGAGCTGTGTGATGGGTACACCTGACCAGAGCGTGGTGGTATCTCCTGCCTCTATGTACCCTGTCCTTGCTAGGCTGTGCTTTTTCAGCAGTTGGTGGGGCTTACTGGTGCTGCTTTCTGTCTCCACATTCTGCCTCCTCTTTCTCCTAGGGTCCCAGTTTCTGAAAATCCAGTTGCTGCTGTTGCTTTTGTGACTGCCGTGAATTCAGGTGGTGTTTGGTTGCTCTCACTTTAAATTTTTGTATATGTTTTTCTCCCTGCTGCAACTGTGCTTTGTAAAAATAAAGCACAAGATCTAGTAGTGTTTCTAAATTCTAATGGAAGTACATAATTCTGGCGTACCAGTCTTCACAGCTCATTTGCTGAGAGCAGTGAATGGCTCTAAATATGCATGTGATCTTGTGGAGCCGATGTCTCAGGTCTGTGGTTGTTCTCAGGCAGAGTACTGACAAGATGAGGGATCACCACGCTGCTTTACATGCGCAGATCAGCGTAATACCTTGTGAAAAAAACCCAACTTGAATAGAGCATCCTGGCACTTGGCTAATTGGAGGCTCATTAAAAAATATGGAGATAGATAGTTTCTTTGCAAGTTGCCCTGAAGTAAAGAAAAGGAGGAAAAAAAAACCCCTGCATCTCCAAAAGACAGCAGAGATATTACTGACCGATGATTT